>JAQBSW010009173.1:0-30225 GCA_029291075.1 Eudiplozoon nipponicum | reverse complement strand
ATATAAATACTAATCACATTTTATTTATAAATTAGCACAACTTAACAAAACTCTCGTCAGTCACACGTACTGAAGCGTTTCGACCTTCAATGATTATCATCAAGGCACGAAGGCAAACATACTATCGTGAATGAAATCGAAATTCATATGTAAGGAAGGAACAATGAGATATTCAGCTCTCACCTCTAGTATGCTCACTTGCGTTTCAAAATTGACTGTATAAATTAAAAGATATTATATTTAAATTGTATTCTGTTTTGCGTATACCTGCTTTCGTGTCAATAAACTTTTTTTGTATGAGTTCAAATTATAAATGCATAAGAATGGCTGGATTAATTTTTTTGCTTATACTAAATGCATTAACATACATCCAAAAATGAGTCCTATCAAACGGAGTAAAGTGTAGGCTCTAACTTAAAAACAGTACCTAAATTAATCCATATGCTATTTATATTGTTTTATTTAAGTGCGTGTGAGTGTAACCAGTTGCTCAATTACATTTTAGTAGTTGGTATAATGTAATTCATTTAGTGCTGACCAGACTTATAATTTAGTGTTTTTTTTCACGTATAGGTATAAAGTTGTAACAGATCATCGCGTTGATTAATACACGTATTGAAACGAGATGACAGCAGAGATGGTGTGTCGGTGTAATGTCTGCTCGGCTTAGATTGAATTAATGCAATTACCAGATCGTGAAATCGAAAGCAAACCGAATCCAAAATCAAAATTTATCTCCAGTAAAACAATAACAGTATTGAAAAAGGATTAGTTGAGACACGAAGTTATAAAATTAAAAAATCGTTAACAGTTTTTGATTACTTACATTATAATCATTGATTTCAATGAGAAGTAACACGCATTAAATCACAAAAATTTCTATTTTTTGTGTATTTCACGTTGAAAGCACAAATTTTATCAGTGTAGAAAATAGAAATATTTAAAGTTTTAAGATTGGTTTTTTAAACTGCCTTTCGTCTCTTTGTAGCGATTTTTTTGTTTGATTCAACTAAACATACGTCGGAGTTTTTATTTCTTAAATTTACCTGTCTATTTCGTCTAAATTGTTATTGCGTTGCTTCTTTGACAAAAATAGACGCCTAAATGCCAAGCAATAGCAGAGACTTCAAAATTATTCTTGCAAATTGTCACAGCTAGAAATCATTTTGCGTCATTAAAATCTACTCTATTTCCATTTTACATATGCTTACTGGCGCCCGTGTACACGAGATTTTACCTTTTATTCATGTTGAATTTGGTTTACAATTTTTGGCCTATTTTAAATAATTTGTTACTAGGTGCGCAACACCTAATATAAAATTCCATATTTATTAGGTCTCCGCAACAAAAAATGTTATAACTTCAACATATCAAATCGAAAGAAGTCATTACTTTCGCGAAATATGATAACTGTTATGAATCAAGGCCAGAGTGTGTGGACTTGCGGAACTAACAGAGATTCAGAATAATTTGTAATTCTCAATTTCAATGAATTGTAGCATATACTAAAATCCATTGTGCTTGTACCATATACCGACTCGGCAACCATACTGTTATTACCATTTACCTGCTCGGTATATAGTTTATATTTTGAGTTGGCTTTGAATTCGCACTACCGAAGACTTTATATGCTGTGAACACAATACAAATCCGTATATGAGAATGTATTGTCCAACTGTTCCAATTAATAGACCAAATATAATGTAGGTATGTGGTGTAGTACCGGCTCCAAAGAATGACTCGCCTGCAAGCAGAAAACACATGTCTTCATGAGATTTTACCTTACGCTCATGCTGTCTTTTGCTTATTATTCTGGTCATATTTTATACAATTTGTTACTAAATACGCAACACCTAATAAAGTATTCTTGATCAATTTCAAAGCCGGAAATCAATTTGCGCCATCAAAGTCCAATATTGGTAGATTTTACAAATAAAATCGATAAATAAGTAACGTTGAGAAATAGCGATAGTTGGCCACCATTATCTCACTACGAGGCAGATGGTTTCTTCGAAGATGCCAAAATTCATGTCATTCAGATTTTATACACGAATATTTGATGATTAGAATTGAAACGAAGAATCTTTTAAACGACGATTTGCACAACTAGATTGTACCATACAAAACAAGATTGTATCTACGACAGTTAATCTTGTTTATGGTCATTGACGAAGATGGTTAGAAAATGCTTAGAGATAAATTTCATTTTGAAACATTTTGTATCACATCGACAGAGACTCCGAACACAATAATTAAATTTATTATTTAATCTTGGTTCTATCAGATATTCAGGAAAACCTTAATTACGATCTGCCAAAATTACTTCATTTTATTGAACAATGGGACACGAGAATAAGAGTTACGAAATATATTTGTTCCGAAGGGTTTGTATGAAGCTTGTCAGGAGAAGCTGTCATTCATTTTCGGCCAGGAACCAAACAACATTTTGCAAACAAAAAAACTTATAGTAGTACGCACATGTTACAGTTTCAGAATCAAATTACATCACAAATTATCAATTGAATTAAAGAAAATTATCCATCAAATTCACATCGATATATTAATTTAATTCTGTTCGTGTTTTCACATATTTTTAAGGCATCTAACGGTATAACTGCATTTATTTCTGACGTGTTTTTTTCACTGGTATTGGTGTTCATCACAATTTTTCAAGCTTCATTAAATAAGCTGCAGTAATCGTTCGCGAAATCAATATCTGTCATCGGGTTAACTATTTCCGCTAACAGACCTATTAAAAAATAGTCGATTTTGAGAATTTCGTTAAAATCATAAGAAATTTAAAAACAATTCTCGTAAACAATTTGGTAAAGGATGTTGATATCATTTTCAAATGTCAATTTCTTATGCAGTGTGTCGAAATTGCAAGAAACAATTCCTTCTTGTGGGCACCAGAAGATGTCCGCATTATCTATCCTAAAACGTAAAATAGTTATTAATAATCCAAAACCAATTCAATTTTATTTAATTATCCTATCTACTTTCATTTCTTAATGGGGCCTTATTTAAACTGTATTAAATTTTTCATATATTAATTACAATACTGTTAAATTTACTTGTGCACTATCTATTTTTAATTCAGGATTTAGCGCGATTACTTTGATTATCCCTTTCCTTTCTTTCGCCATTTCATGCTTCCTCATTCCAACTGCCTTTTGAAATTTTGACGTGTGTTTGATTTCTCGCCATTCTCCGTCTTTCAGGAACACTTCTGAAACTAACATTAACTAACTTTCTTGTCTAGTAAGTCGGAATTAATTTATCTATCGATTAATTTGGTTTAAGGTTGATATTAACTTAAACATATAAAGTAAATAAACTCACCGGTAAGAGAATAAAATTAACGATTAAGTGAAACTTGCAGATTCTTGCAGAGAATATGGTAAATTTTTGTATTTATAAACATAGTAAATATAATTGGATGGTGAGAGATGATAGATAGATATGTTCGTGTGCGTGAGTAATCTTAATATGAATTGCATTACCAACTGACTCTTCTAATCATGATGAGTCATTCAAAAATATAACAATATTTACTAAATACTCCTGGCAAACTAGTGAATCATTGTGACGTTTGAATTTCAACGTAGAAGGATATAATGAGGAATTCGTTAATAGTAATTCGGATTAATGATTATACAAGGAGGTTGTGTCGTATGGCAGATTTACTTGTGTGTTTTTCTATTGCATCTTCCGTGTTACAGTTTGTATCACTTTTGAACGAGCTCTGAAATTGATCTCTGGAAATTGAGATTGAAACGCTAGCACAAAGTAAAAGAGCTTCAATAAAAAAAATACAGAAATAACATCCAAGGCAACCATTCTGCCATTAAAAAAATTGTCTCATTCAAAGCAAAATTAAAATAAATTTCAAGGAATTTCTTAGTTACGGCGATTTGCCATTAATAACTAATTATTGAGTTGTAGAAATAAATGACCTATTCACATTTTCACATTGTCTGCACCAGCCTACTGAGAGAGTAGGAACGTAATTTTAACACTAAATGTTTGAAAAGCAATCATACACTGAAGTGTGTATCCGTAGCTTCATCGTAGTCGTGCTTTCGTCGACAAAATCTCAGCTACGCTATTTATGCAAAAGAATAGAATCCCACTTTTCGACGGAATTTTAAGTTGAAGAATAAATAATGCTCACAACAGCCTTATAAGCAAATGGGTGACACGAATATATTTTTATGGCTGATATAAGTTTCCACCTCAATAAAGTACACTGAAGCTGCATCCATAAATATAAGCTTTATGCTAATTTACCACTAAAATGGGGCGTATCATTAACATAATTACTAGAAAAAGGAAAATTACAATTTCTACCTGTACAACTTAAACAAAGTTAACGTCCACAACGAAACTTATGTCGAAAGTTGGTGCGTATAATCAGTCAAATATTGTTTACCTACAAACATTTATTAACTATTTTATTTTCCTTATTTAAATTATGACTGGTAGATGGCTAAGCAAAAAAAATACAGGTAACTTTTAAATTATTATGGCTGACATTTACAAAATCACCTTTGCACTATCCGTAGACTTGGGTTCTAATGAATGAAACGACTGAAAATGTGCTCACCACATTTTTTATAAAACATTCTTAAATGACTGGGCTTAAAATCATTCACGAAATCAAATTACATATCTTGTTTTATAACCATTAAAATGCTTCACAAAGAAATATTTTCAAAAAGAAGATTTTGCGTCAAATGACAATGATACATTTCAACGGGGAAGATGTTTTACTTAAATTCTGTTTGTAAAATTAATATAAACATCAATCCAATTATATATATATATATATATATATATATATATATATATACAAATTGCACATTGCGTAATTTAGAAAATTTTATTCGTCAAGTAGACCTATTTCGCCATTATTAAGAACTCTTCAAGATCTTGTCAGTATTTTTCTGCAATATGGTTCGAACAAAGTAAGTTTTGATGCGAAGTCAATGCGTCTATCCCTCGCGACACTTTGCCGCATCAAAAGCACAACTTCCAATTATATGCGAACTTATTATTTTGGTTAAATTTTCCTTCTGATGGAGCCCTGCGGCATCTTTCTGGACCGAAACTTCCGACTAGCCTCCGCAAACCACGCTGTCCGGAAAAAGGTTTTAAACCGCTTGTTTATAAAATTAAAATAGCATTGATTTCGTGGGCGGTGTTAACAATTAATAGATAGTATTGTTGGTCGGAATCTGAAAAATGGCGTGTCAACATTGAATTTTAACGAAGGATATTCAAGTGCATTCTTTGCAGATGTTCAGTATTGTCTGGTCAGTCGTCAAAGCTATCTTTAAAAATTTTAGACACTATAATCTTTCCAGGTTTATATTGGGAGGCATTTACATCAGTATTAACTTTGTGTCCCTTTGTCAGTAATAATAATTACAACAGAAACGAGGCTCAGAGCTGTCCTCAAAGCACCAACTTCATTAAATATGTAGGTTTTAAGCAATTGAGATCCCGATTTGGGCATTTTGAGACAAGACCGGGAGTAATTTTCCTTTTACTCATTGTGATTAAACAACAAATTTGCATTATTTATATAGATTATTTACTATATGACGATAATATATTTAGCAAAAAATTCTGCATTATGTTATAATTTTTATAATGCTGTCAAAATTTCAATATATTCTGGAATATTGTTTGAAAATTAACGACCTAGAATCCTTTAACTTTTGAATGCTAAACCACTTATTTATTTAAATCTGCATGACTTTGTGACAATATAATACGAAAATTTATTCTATAGAACTAATATGTCTAACAAAGCTAGGCCGCGTGTTAAATGTTTTAAAATTTTATTATTATTTGGCATATGTTATTTGACAATGGAAGCAAAATTACATATAATAGAAGTAACATCATATAGGTTCCCTCTAGAAACTTTAAAATTACATTGGAAAATACGTTCATACATAGCTGAGTTATATTTGTGATATTTTTATTATCTGAAATTAACCCGTAGAAATAAATGAATTACGATCTAATCCTTGAACATTTGATCGTACCTAATTTCCAGTGGTTAGTATGAACGATTTTGAAGCCTTCGGAAGAAAGAGACGAATCCAAACCTAGCAAATAAGGAGACAATCTCGATTTGGACTTGGAAATAGGGATAAATCGGGTCTTTGCGAACCTGAAAAGACAATTCGTAAACCTGCGAACGCAAATTGTGGAGATTCAAAATTTGAAGATCGCACCGCACAACCTTTCAGGAAATATAATTGAATAGAATTTTACCACTAAAGCTGGCACAGAGGAGAAAGTTTCCGCAATTGCGGAACACATTTTTTTGTAGAAAACACACCCTAAATCAGGCTGATACACATTCTTTCAAAGTGACAAACTAATCAGAATTGTGCACATCGGAAGCTGTTTTCTGTAGATATCCTTTATCCTCGGGTAAATGAACAAAAGAAGTTCACATATGTTTTGAATATAAACGTGGGAATTGTTTATGCATTTTCGTATTTCAGTACGTTCCTTAGCTTTCGAATTTCTCACTTCCTGTTTGGTGATGTATAATCTATATGTTAAATCAAATAGACTCAAATTATTTTAGAAAATTAGAAAAACAATGTTCCAGACATTACATTCGAGTCGAGGTCTGGCAAAAGTAAAATGGCCTTTGAAATAAAATGTTGTGTAGACATTCCATAAAATGAATGTTTGCCGCGATATAAGATTTTTTTCTTAATTTGAATTACAAATGAATATAAATAGCTGAGCTAAACTTTATACGTTATCTTTTAAATAATTAACGAAAAGTTACAGATGTATGTTTAAATGTCAATTTCAATTACGCATAAATTAGCGTTAAACAATTTTTTTGTAATATTAGGGAAATATAAGAAGCACTCAGTTTATAACATGTAAAATTTTCATAATTTCCTCATTAATAGAACATATTTTGCACGATACAATCCTGATGACTTTTGTGGTTATTTTTATGAAAGATTTGTGAAGCTGGTAAGCTTAATTTAAAATTCCTGATTATATATTCGCATTAAATTAAATAAGTAGAAACCTGCACACAGATAAATGCACAAATAGAGTAGAGTTCAAATATGAATTTAATTTATATATTTTGCGTTATCCCAGAGTTTTACAATTTGAATCTTCGACTATGCGACTTCGAAACTGGTTTTTTTTATAATTTATGTTGTCTAAATTTTTTTCGAAACAAAATTTCGGTACAGTGCACAACTTCGTAATATAACTTAATTATGCATATCATTTAACGTTAATGAAACCCTAAAGATCATAGAACTTATATAGTTTAACTGCATCATTCTTCTAGTGTGCTTTAAGATAACTAATAATACAAAGGATCTGCTATAAATTTTTAAATTGTTTTGAGAAAATTACATAGTATAATTTCGCAAACAAACGGACCGTCTATAAATTCGAAAAAAGGCTGTACGATACCATTGAATTGAGAACGAATTTCAATGAACTCAGGCAGAAATAACATATGAATTTCAAACGTATTTTAATTTTTCGATAAATACAGATTCGATATGCTACACCCTCGTCAATTGAACTGCGTTTAAGTTCATTTTGATACATATCTAAAACATTTAAACTTATTTTAAAATATTTACCAAAATTTCTGAATATTACCGTATTTCTACAAAATCCTAAAAATTTACATTTCTGTTAGTGTGAACTTCATTGATAGATGACCATAATACGATTCCCTTTATTTCGCACTAATGCTAATTGTAGAGAAATTGAAAAATTTTCGCTATAAAATTTTAATTTTTTTCATTTTTATATAGATAGTAAATTTTTTAAAAATCTTTTATGAAATCAATGTTTTTAGAATCCGTTGTTAAATAGAATATGAAGGAAAGTCCACAACCATTTGTTACATTAAATATGTTCTTACTCATTTTAAAAATAATAATGACCAAATTATAAATTTTACTCAATCTGATGCATAGCAAATTATGAAACGTTTTTAGATAATACTTTGATTTAATACCGATTAAATAAAAGTTTAATATTCGCCAAAAAATATAGATTATCTGATTCAGTTGTATTTCTTTGAACAAGACCGAAATCAAACCTGGTATGCATATAAATAACGATCAAAGAAACCGCGCCACTTGTCACAAAATTAATTACAATCAAAAGATACCTTGAAGCCTGCGATTTTTTGAAAATCAGTCATTTATTTAAAAGAGATTGATACATTGTCACTTCATGCAGTTGCTAATTTTTCACTGCAATTGTAAAATAAAGGTTTTATTCAGAACTTCCTCATCCACTAAATATACATTTTTATGCATAAAAAAGAGAATTGATCAACATTTAGAACAAACTCCGGACAACCATGTGATAGATTTGCTTCAGTATCTAAAAGTAAATTGAAGGTAATATCCTTATATGTAATAAGAAATAATTAATGATTAAACTCAAAAATAACCAATTCCTTAGTAGCCTTAGGGGTATAGTGTCCGCCTCTATTTGGACTGTAGGGTCATTGCTCTCCTTAATTAGATTTTTAATTTAGGTTATTCCGACTATGATAAGTTTGCCCTTATCTAAATGAAAAATCGCTACGAAGTACATCGTATTTTGATATCTTAGTTTTTTAAATATTCTTGTTAATAATCCAAACCACTCTCCATGTAGAGAAAAACGAAAAAAAATTTTTTATTTAAATACTAATAAAAATCCAAAAATTGGCCGAAAATACAAACTTTACATTTTAACATTATATTTTAAAGAAGACTGGCAACAATTTTGGCGGATTCAAATCATAATTTTTATTGTCATCAAGGTATCGCAATTACTGCATTTTTAATTTTATTATGGTAAAGTCTTGTTAATTTTAATAAATTCCACATTTTGAGCACTGTTTCACTCTGCTGTTTTTAAGGCGTTTGCCATTCATTATGTAAAAATTCTGGCATTGAAACCTTTTTTGTTTGAAGTACAAATTTCATAACACGCATTTTGTGAATTTGAGGATTGAAGAAAATTAGCCAATCAAATGTAAGCGTATTTCTTACCAATGATATCACATTTCCCCAGGAGCGTGACTTATCTAAAAGTAGCATTTACATGTTTTGCATCATTAAAACGTAAATTATCATTCGTCTAAATAATAGAAAAAAATGCTTAAGGAATAATATTGCTTTCATTGTGAATCATGTGTAAATTCCACTTATCACTATAATATTTCGTACCAATTTAGAGCTTTTTACAACAAGCATTATTCATTTATTCGTTAAATATACACGATAGTCTTGTGGAATATAAATGGTATGTTTTAGATATGAAAAGAAAAGCAATTAACATGCTTATCAAATCCAAATTGCTAATTTACTGATTACATTTTAACAATGCTGGATTACAAATTCACGGCTTTCTTAAAAACTTTATTGCTTTTCAATAGCATCGCTGGATACTTCAGTCAACCGATCAGTGAAAAAGATATAATAATCCGTCTTTCAGTTCAAGAAGAACTTCCACAGGGTACAGTTCTCCTGAATCTGCATGAAGCCTTTGCGGAGGCTAATGCAGCATCATTTGGAAGTGATCAACCTGGTGATATTGAAGCTGTGGACTTTGCGTTCATGCCACCAATTGAATACCTTGGCATACAACGCAACTCTGCGAGTCAACATACAGTTATTGTACAAAGTCGTATGGATAGAGAAAGAATTTGTGTGCAACAAGGAACTGATGGAAATGATAGAAATAGTCAAGCCGTGAATAATGCTGAAGATGGCACTATGCCAATCAACCTATTAGCCCACCAGCAATCACAACATTTAGAGAAACACAATAGCGATGCAACGCAGATTGGTGTAGACGGAACAGTGATTTTCCGCCAAGACATTTGTCAACAGTTAGTCAATCTGCTTATGGTCTACAAAGATGTTAATGATTTGTCAAACGCAAATCATCAATCGATTGATCGTGAGATGTTTATCAGTCTTGAGCTAACAATCACAGACATCAACGATAACACGCCAACTTGGCAAGTAGAGAATATTCGACCAAATAAGCACGCTGAGTCAAGTATGCAAGATTCAAAAACACGAATCAATCAAATGTCTAGTTCCACATTCTGGCGGCCGTTTAATGTTGAAATTCCAGTTACGACAGGCGTAAGCCAATTACGCTCGAGTTGTCAGGACACAATTAACGGGCGTCAAGTTCTTTTACCGTGCATGGATATTAACCTGCAAGAACTGTCTCCCATGGGGACGAATATAAGCTTGCCTTTGGCATTCGATCCGGACGCAGCACCTGAAAACACGACTACCACCTATGGTATACACTCTCAAACAACTAATAACCTCTTCAGTTTAAAGTGGCTTGTGCCAGAAAGACTGCACATGAATCTTCAGCGTTTGACAAATTCTTACAATGACCTAATGACAACATACAATGGAATGAGGAATACCGCAGAGATCATCATCACACAGGCAGAGGAGAAACTTTTACTCGTAGTCAATGGAGTATTAAATCGAGATGAACAGAAACATTTTGAGGTGGTCATATTTGCTTCGGACTCAGGCGCGCCACTGCCAAATGTTGGCTATGTGAAGTTAAACATAACCATTTTAGATGTAAACAATCATGCACCGGAATTTCTAAAATCCCGCGCTACAATATGGGTTCTGGAGAACAGTTTGCCTAATTTGTTGGTCTACAAAGCAGAGGCATACGACAAAGATCCATCCGATATTGAACGGCTAACATTTCATTTTACTGCGTCAACATCTGTCGAGGCCAGACGCTTATTTAACTTTAACTCGTCAACCGGAGAGATAAGAACTGCACAGACCATGCCGTTGTTAGATTTTGAACAAAACGCAATGCTGAAACTGGGTTTAGCTGTAAGCGATGGAAAGTGGACGGGCACAGCCGAATTGACTGTGTATGTGGTTAACTTAAATGACAACTTCCCTGAGGTGGCGTTATTTTCCGCTCTGCCAAAGCGGCCTTTGAACGCCCAGCATCGTCGTATATTAGCTTACCAAATGTCGATTTCTTCAGAAAACCAAAATAACTTCCTCTCAGTAGCACTCGAAGAAAACGGCCCACCAAATCGTCTTCTGGGTACAATCCTAGTCACAGACAAGGATGACATTAAAGAAGCAAGGTTTCGAAATCAACTAGTTAATCAAGCATTACCGGGATTATTGGACTCTGATGCTATAGGCAACAACAACAACAACAACATCAATGTGAACACGAAGAACAAGCACATATATGACATCTTGAAATTCCGATTGCATAAGAAGCCAACACCAAACACAATGACAAACGAGTACGATCAATTTTACAACATGATTAACCACAAAAATAACAACAACAATAACAAACAAAACAACCAAAATAATGTGTTCAACAATAAAAACAACAATTTGTTGCCTCGTTTGGATGGTACGCCAAAAATTTATCCGGCCCACCCGGAATGTCGTCTGGATAACAATTTCGGAGGAATATTTCTTCTCGAACCATTTCGGTTAAACAAAACCGCCCCCACTGAACCGACTTCCTACAATATTAAATTAAATAATGTATCCTTGGACAGGGAGAATTCAACATTCTACACATTGCGTATTATCTGCAGAGACCAGGCAAAGCCATTACCCGACCAAATTGAACAATTTATGATCAGTAGTCTGATTGGTCGACACCACAACGAGCTGCTCAACTTAATGCTTCAAACCAACCCGCGAGCTGTGCAAAACCAAGCTGTGCTACAGAGTGTTCATAAAGACCAACAGGTTGTGCTACATCTCTTTGTAGACGATCAGAATGATTCTCCGCCAGTCTTCAAAGGACCAAGTCGAATTTTTCTGAAGGAGAATCTTCCAATTGGAAGTCATGTAGCCACGTTGAAGGCAGTCGATGCTGACGAACCGAGTTCGGCTGCTGGAAATTCAGGTCTTCGATACCTTTTAAGAGGTGATGCGCAGGTCAACTTCGAGGTGGAACATGATAACTCAACAGATCATCAAAATAAAATGGCTGCACAGCCCTGGTTCAGTTTAGATCCTGTGACTGGAGAGCTAAGGACGACGGTTGTGTTTGATAGGGAAATAGTAAATTCACTAGACTTACCCATAATGATTCGCGACGGAGGCGCAATTGATGACGACAGACTATCAACCGCTTTTTCATTTTTATCGCAACCTATAAATAAGTATAAGAATGCAATTTCTTCATCGGAAACACATATCAAGCAGCCTTATTTTTACAACGTTGTTAATGCTTCTCTCCGCATAGAAATAGTAGACGTAAATGACTGTTCTCCTCAATTCAACAACTCGTTATTTGCATTCAACTTGACCGAAAATGCTCGTCCTTTATTAAGATTAGGCAGAATTTTCGCCATTGACAATGACATCGAGCCAGTAAATAGACAGATGACGTTCACATTGCAATTAAACAAACCATTCGGAGATCACGCATTCAAGCATTCGGCGTCAAGCAAACAAATTGAATTTGAAAGTTCAAAACACCTGGACGACTCAGATGACGCCGGAGCCGGCACAGGTGTTGGGATTCAAAAGGTTGAAATAGATACGGTTCATCGTAATGCAGCAAGGCGATATTTTTTGAATAACGTTGCCTCTTGGTTTTCAGTAACACCTGAAGGTGACGTGTTCTTTGGCACTGCTCCTTTAATGTACCAACAACCTTATTCCAGATTTGATCTACCGCAAACTGACTCAAAGCATAATAATCCAGATAAAGAAAAGTACCCTTCGGTTAATGGAATAGACAATAGTGTGAGCTCTCATTCTAATTCGAATAGTAGCTCTTCAAATAATCCACCAACCACTTTAAGCGCTTTTCTTACTAGTAAGACCCTACTTGACCGAGAAATACTGGAGACAATTGTATTGGATGTGATAGCAACCGATCAGGGAACACCGCAACTGACAGGTTCCGCTCAAATAGTGATTCATATCCAGGATGTAAACGATAATAAACCGGTGTGGAAATTTCCCCGTGAAGGCAAGCGAATTGTCAACTCTTCTATAACTGACGCGGTTCATGGTCACAGAATTGCGCAGGTTAGCCGGCTTCATTAAATCTGCTAAACGTGTAAAACAACAACATTCTGTTGGATTCCCAACATAATAAAGTAAAATTAAAATTCTACCCAATTACAGACATACGGTAGCCAATTATCAAACCTACCTACAGCCACACGTACTGATGGTTTCCTATCTTCTCTGGTCATCATCAGAGCACGGAAGAAATCTGACATGAGAAGTAGAAAACACAATGAATATATATATATATATATATATATATATATATATATACTATATATATGCATATGACAGGCAATTTATCTATTTGGATCTTAGCTTAACCAGCCTAGCATAAAGTGTACCTGACTGGAAACATCGGCAAGAAAATTACAATACCGACCCATATATGAACATTTTGCAGCTTTCGCCACACGTATACAAATTTTACGATTAAACGTATTTATTGCACGAGTGGTTATAGCAACTGCTTAAATCGGGTTTACGAGTTCGAGATAAAATCAAACACCGTTCTCTTAAACCAATAAGCAGAGCGAAGAATAAATTTCCAGCAGTACGTGAGGCCGGGGATAGTAGTGAAAAATATTCTGCGACTGGTTGGACAAAATGGGATTGGTTTAAATCTGAAGCTCACAAGTTTGACTTAAAGAATAGAAAATTGCTTGTTTTAATTTGGAAAGTTTTAGCCATATTTTAATGTTACTTTGTTTGTTGAATGCAGAAATGCACATAATCATATGTCGCACTATTTTCCCATTAACAGCCCATATTCTAATAATTATGTAACTGCGTTCACGGCAATATGCACAATCATTAGCCAGTGCTCAAAACACATTTCCGTTTGTAGTTAAATTTTCCGGTTCAGTGCAATTTTTTACTTAGCTGCATTAATAGTTTGCCGCAAGAAATGCTAGACGAAATTTACATTATCTGCATGCAAGTTTGCTGCAAATGCAATAGTATTTTAAACGACTGAATCCAGCATACCTTATTTATTTATTCTAGCTATGCGAGTCATTTAGATGCTCTTACCAAGGCGCATTTAATACACTCCTAGACAAAAAATTCACGGATATTTGAGTTCGTTAATATTTAAAGTAATATTCGTTTCGGGAATTGATAATGTAGAGACTTCATCCAATGCATGTATTTGTATAACTAAATTATCCAAGTTTTGAACCTGCGACATGCATTAAACTGAGTTGCACTTTACATGCAAGTAGACGTTAGTCTTTTCATGAATCTCGCTTTTTAATATCATATTATGGTAATTATTGCATTATTTCCAAAAAATATCAAATGGAAAGGAGAATTGTAATATAAACATTTGTTAAACTATTTCTCACGTTTAATTTATTTAGACACGCAGACCATGTAATTACCTCGCATACGATAAATTAGACAAGTAATTATTTTCCTGTCTTGCAAAGATTTGTTGCTAATTAAATTACAACGAATTAAACGAAGGATTTCATTAGCTTTCTATAAATTACCTAAATTAAAAGGCCAAATAGCAATTATTGTTTTAGTCAATTGAAGTTGACTAATAATTGTTATAAATTGCCGTTATTATTCATAAATTTTCTAGTTACACGTTTACTCAAGTATAATTCTATCTAACATAATGGTTAAGATTTACGGATAACAATGTTCTTCCTAGATGTTAAACCCGACATATATTCAAAGGTTTCCATTTCTGGACATTCAAATATTACTTTAGACAAATTACAACTATTAGATTACTAATAAAATTGAATGACCTCGAGTCGATTACAGGACAGTAAAAATGTGGGCAATTCCGCGCTGGAGTATTCTTCCTTTAATATTTCATTCGTTTTTTATAATAATTTTAAAATTTCATTTAATTTACAAATTAAAGTAAAAAGAGATTTTTAATAGTACCGCAACTGCGGAAGTCTGAAGGGGAAAATGCATCAAATTTTATCTAATTTTTCTACAATAATGCATAGACCTGCATTCCAGTACGAACATATTGTTAAACCTGATCTTGCCAGTCACATAGGGAAAACTGGACACACTATTAACTAGGATGACTTCAAACGCATAGCAATATGTAGTCGTAATAGGGTGACGAGATTGATTAGTGAATCTATCGAAATAAAATCTATGGCTAAGACTAAAAATGGAACACCTGTTGAAAATCGTTAGTTTCGATTTGGAATACCGCATTAGCTAATGGCAGGAAAAGACGATTGCATGAATTAGAATCTGAAGCTAGCTCCAGTAAAAGATTAAGAATATCGGATTAAGACTGGCTTATTAGTATTTGAAATTTATATGAATTTATATGATCAGACTATTAATAAAATATAGGACTTGATTTATTGTCAATTTTAGCAAGTACATGCTTTTATTTAGCCTTTAAATTTCAAATATTTGGTGCTGCTCTTCTGACACTAATTTATTTGAAAGTATTAGTGTTTAATTGAAAAATAAGTTAAACAGTGCAGCGTAAACAAACTAAAAGTAACATATGTTTTAAAATCACGCACGTGTAGTTTCTTATTTTCGGCCATTTGAAAAGTAATATATGTGTATATTTTAATTTAGCAAAATGTTTAAAAAGAAGGGTATTAAATACCTTATTTTGTTCAGCGTATTTATACTTCTACACATAATTAGAATCGTGATCGCAATGTATATGGGTGAAATATTTTGTGAAATACAACAAAAAATGTTCGGAAACACATAATTAAATCTAGAATTGCACATTTATATTTTTCGTGTAAAATTAATCTATAATTAGTTAAAAATTACTCAATATTAAAGCAATTTTTTCAATACGATATAACATTATAAGAAGACAGGATAGACAAAACCTATTTACATTTATCCATATTCGTAGAAATATTTGTAAATTCGGCATTTCATTTCATTATATTTTACAATTATATTAATTAAACGAATCTTATGTAACGAAATCTATGAAAAACAAATCTGTTCTATTTACAGCTTTCAATTCCTTCAATAGAATCATCATACAGCACGTTATTTTAAAAGTGACGTAAACATTTTGATATTAAAATTATAAAATAAATTTTTAGGTTATTTCTTTAGAAACTATAAGATCAATAACTTTGAAACAAA
This sequence comes from Eudiplozoon nipponicum, assembly GCA_029291075.1. NCBI lineage: Eukaryota > Metazoa > Platyhelminthes > Monogenea > Mazocraeidea > Diplozoidae > Eudiplozoon > Eudiplozoon nipponicum. Next base: position 14,035 of record JAQBSW010009173.1, on the reverse strand, counting down.
ATGCAATGCACGCAGAAAGCCCACCACATAGCGATGAAAATAGACTTGGGTTTCACTCTTGGCGTGTTTCGTATTCTATTTTTTTCTCAATTTTCGATAAACGAAATCATCCGCGTATAGTTGATATTTTAAAAGTAAAAAATATAAATTTTCAAGAAATTTACAAGCATTTGCTACTACGACTGCAGTATTACTTATGCATATCGTCAATGAAGATTTTAAATTTCGCAACAAATTAGCTTAAATTTTTCAAATAAATCAGCTTGTTCCATAGTAGGCAGAAATCAGGTACATGCTTGAATTGAAGGTGCCGAGATTTGAATCTCGACGCATTTCATTTATAGCTATGCAATCATTTACTATTCATCCGAATATGATCATCGCCTTTAATTGTTATGCCAACGTAAGTTTTTGGCTATTTATCCCTTCAAGTCGATATTATTCGTATAAAATTCAGCCTACTTAATAGCATATATATATATATATATATATATATATATATATATATATATATATATATATATATTACAATATAGGCGACAGATTAAAACATTATAATCTAATAGATTATAGTTTCGTTTTGTTGGACAAATCACTGGTGGTAGATTTTGAAAATTGCGATCTGTTTTATCACGAATCTATAGAGGACACACACAACAGGCATTCTTTTAAATATACGATTTATCATTTACTTATCATGCACTTCAGATATCTATCGAAAACTTGTCCCATAATCCATGCTTTTTGAAAAATCTATTTAGTATAAACTTAGAATTTCATGATCGACTAAATTACGCGGCTTTGTTGTTAACTCTGCGTGAATGAAAGAAGGTATACTCTGTTCGACCTAAATCTCATTATCTTGATAAAAGCAGTTTCTATTAGTCAAAACACCATTTATTATATTTACTTTTCTGAGTTATAACAATTTAAAAACATATATGTATATTTTTTGTCATTATATACTAATCATAGAATATTATATCAATGGAGTTAATTCATCTAATCGATATTTTTCTTATTAGACATTTATAAGTTGTTGCTAAAATTGCGCGTTCTGGGTTGAAACGGGATGCATTTAGATTCAATTATTGCAATGCATCTCATACGCAATGAAATAGAGCGAAACTCTTGCAATTTCCAGATTTAAACAAGCTTATGTTTTTGTCATTATTTAGTTCTGCTGGATCCTTTTGGGTATTGTCTTCAGACAAATCTTACAATTGATGAACCGTGGCCTTTCCTTATTGTACAGATATCTTGCTTTTGAAAGTAATAATATTTAATTTAAGTTTAACGTTTTCAATAACGTTGGTGATGATGGCCCGTAGCCATAGAAGTTCCGGTCTGACGACCGGCGGGCTTAAGCTAGTCAACCCGGGATTGGTAGCATGAACATTGCCGGGCCATAAAGGGACACAGCCATCATCCCGTTTCATGTGAAGCCTCCAGTTTGGTCTAACTGCACTGTAACTTTGTTAAATTTGTAGTGACAGAATGAGAGCAAGCGTTCCAAACGTGAAGGACAAGTTTTGACTTCTGAAGGAAACGTCGGTCACTGGCATCTGGGCAGATAGGGCTCATCAGCCTTGGTTGGCAGAATATCTTGGAGAAGAAAAACTCCAAATAAAAACCATCACTAGGAATGGGCGACCTAGTGTTCTTTTACAGTTCACATATAACCATGACAAATACAACTAACAATAATTACATACTGCATCGGCCGTCGCGCGATATAAAAAGGGTCGCCTTATCTGTTGAACAAAATCGGGCTATAGCAGGCAACATTAAGTCCGATTCTACCTCCTTTCCTTCCCCTTCCTCTTCTCAATCTAACAATAACACTCTGTTAGATACTATAAATATAGTTTGGTTTAGACCATAACACTGAGCCCAATAGCAGATTGCCAAATATCGAAAATGGTTTTAGGTGTTGCGAACCTAGTAAAAAATTAGAGATTGTACCGTCCTATTATCTCACATTCTTCACCCAAATATATAGTGTTTAAAGGGCGTAATACCGGCTCCTACTGATTAGTCGCCAGTAAGCAGGAAACAAATGTGCATGAGATCATACTTTCCGTTCATGCTGCTTTTGGTTTATCCTTCTGGTCACAAGTGAACTAATTTGTTACTTGGTTCGAAACACCTAACACATACTTGCATATATATTAGTTCTCCGCAACAAACAGTATTTAATCAAAAATGGTTCTAGTAGACGATCATTCATTAAACCTAGTTTATGTTTTAACGTAGGCGCATTTAATGTGCGAACATTAAAACAACTTGGACAGCAAGAATCTCTCGCTCTTACGTTGGATAAATTAGAAATCGGCATATGTTGCGTATCTGAAACAAGAATGAAGGATCCTACGTGCATTACACAACTGGCTCCACCATCCCTATCTACGCGTTATTGGCATCGAACATCTGGTTCCACAGAGTTCTCTCAAGCCGGTAAATGAGGCGTTGGTATTGCCCTTAGCGCGCGAGCTGAAGCTTGCTTAATTGAATGGAGTCCTTTAAATTGTCCATTGTGTGCGTCCCGTTTAAATACATCTACTAAAATCAAAGCAAAAACCGTTATCATCGTTGCCTCTTCGTTGTATCTGCATATGCTCCTACCAATTAAAGCACAGAAGAAAGCAAGGACGTTTTTTACTTCGAATTAAGCTCCTTACTAAGTAAAGCAGAAAGTTCAGATATAGTCCCGGTAATGGGTGACATGAATGCTCAATTTGGGTGCTTAAGTAACACAGAATTTCATTTAGGTGGAAGGTACACTCTTAGCTTGACGCGCAACGATAATGGTGACGGCTTTTGGATAGCTGCGCTGAGCATAGACTATATTTAAGTAGTACAAACTTCAGAAGTAGTCTTAGACGTTGAGCTACATGGCGTCCTCCAGCACCCGGACAACAGTGGACTCAAATAGATCATGTAGCAATTAGTTATAGGTGGTGTCGTTGTATCCAGGATTGTAGTTCTTTTTGGAATACGTATGTCGACTCGGACCATGCAATTATCCGTTGTAGATTTGCACTAAAATTTTCCGGGAAAATAATTAAGAATAAACCATAAATTGATATAGGCAAACTCGAACAATCGTCTCTTAAACGCGCAAAGCCGCAGGCTTCGATGATTTGCTTCCAGGATTGTTTAAGGATAGTGGCGATATAATTTCAGGAGCGTTGAAAAAACATTTTCATACTATATGGAATAAGGAAACCGTACCACTTGATTGGAATTAGTTGACCATCATTCCCATCTTGAAAAAAGGCAATCGTAATTCGTGCGATAACCATCGTGGTATAAGTTTGATTCCGGTCGTATCTAGGTTATTTGCTTCGGTTATCCTACGTCGTCTTAGCGGTTCACGTGAATCACATACAAGAGAAGAACAGGCCGGATTCCGCGCAGGACGAGGTTGTATAGATTATATATTTACGTAATGGCAAGTTCTCGAACAGAGACATTTATATCACCGTCCCAAAATAGCCGTCTTTCTAGATTTCACGGGTGCATTTGATTCGGTGGATTGCAATGTTTTATTCCATATCTTGTCGAAAAGCGGTGTGCCCACAAAATTAGCTAATATCATACGAACTCTCAACACAACTACTTCTGGTCGCGTTAAGGTCTACAACGAATTAACGCATAACTATACAACCAGCAGTGTTGTTCGTCAAAGGGTTCCATTTCCCGCATTTTTGTTTAATTTTGTAATTGATGCTATTATGAACAACACTCTCCCACACATTCAGGATGCTGGAGTTCAACTTCTTCCGGACGATAAACTAGTCGATCTTGGCTATGCGGACGATATCTTACCATTATTCGACAATCAGGATGCTGCCCAGGCCACATTGAATAGATTAACAGACGTTGTTCCGTCTATCGATATGAAATTTGCACTCATTAAATGTAAGATACTGTTAAAGGATCACCCACCACTGACTCCATCGTTGCGACTGCAGAATGAAGATCTAGACATAGTCGACAGGTTTACATATCTTGGGAGCTCTATCAATAACATAGGCAATATGTCCGACGAGGTGATAATACGGAACGCGAAAACTAGAGTAGCTTTCTCGAAACTTCGTCCTTTATGGAGAAACGCGAATATTTCACTTTGCCTCAAAGGTCGTGATTACAATGCCTCTGTACGCGCAGTCTTAGTATACGCTAGTAAAAATTGGCCTCTTAGAATTGATCATTTGAGACTCTTACAGGCATTCGATTATCATTGTTTGAGAAGTATAACACACGTTGGTTACCAAAAATGAATAACTAACGTTGACATCCGTAGACGTATTTTTGTATCTGAAAATAAGAGCTCTTCGTTAGAAGAACAATTAAGGCTCTATCAACTTCGTTTGCTCAGTCACGTTTTGCGTATGCCCTCATTTTGAATACCCAGTAGAGCTCTGTTCTCTCATCCAGCACCAAATTTGCGTAAGAAACAAGGTGAGCAGATTTTGACATGGCAGAAACAATTGAAGTCACTTACATCTAAATTGTGTAGTATAGGACAATTTCGTCTGCCAGGATGGAGTCCTCGTGCGCATCATAGTTCTTGGTTAGAAACCATTAACAATATGGCATCTAATCGAGCTCAGTGGCGATCTTGATGCAGATGTCTAGTAGAATCATCTTCGTAACTTTCTTTTCTTAGTAGGGCAAAGTTAGCTGCGAGGTTCGGTTTGTTTATGACGTGATACAGTGAAATCCGCAAGGAAGCTGTATTGCTGATGTCGCCTTGCCCGAATGCTAACTTGGACATAATGGTGTTGTGGAGAGGTTTAGTTTGCCTCATTTCTGTGAGTTATCCTGATAAATTTACTCATAGTAGCAAGGTATTCCTTCTCTCTCTGCCTCTCTCTCTCATGAAAATCTCACTAATAAATTATATATATATATATATACTTTTCGACTCTCCCTTATGGTTATGGCAGTGGTATAAGTCCATTTGGCTTTTGTATGGCTGAATATGATGATGATGGGTTTCAAAAAATCCCTTCCGGTTTAAGTACCGGCTACGGCAATTCTGGATACAAAATTAGCGAAATTGTCACAGATTCTGAATTTTAATTTTCCATAACATGAATTGCTTAGTTTTATCAAATAGAAATATATATATATATATATATATATATATATATATATATACACAATTAAATTTGATATTTTGTGTACTATTTTAATCAGGTTTGCGAGCTTGATTAAACAGCATTCCCATTTTACGTTGTGTCAGTTGTCGAATACCATAGAATTGTCGTTTATATCAAGCTAGCATACTTGATTTAAAGAGTTGATATCACATCGCGCACTATCAGCTATTGTTTAGATATATAAATTATATCTAAGTAGCGAAATCTGCAAAGAGTTTATGTTCGTGATTGCACAAAAATTGTGCAGTTGACATTCCCAGTCAACCGCAATTTATGCGAGACTACTAGATGTGAGCGCCGCTTATCTTCCTTTGCTTTCCATATATATGCATTGCGGTTTTATCCTCACCAGTCAGTTTGCCGTCGTGCTCTTAGGATAATAATGCAGAGTCGAAACGCGTCAGGACGTGTGATTAATGGTAGTTCAGCCATGTTGTGCGATTGGGTAAATACAATAGAACAAGCGTTTATATGAAGCTTGCAAACCTGATTTAATGCATTGCTATCAAATTTTGCGAAATCAATAACTGTTTAGTTGTATTTAATGGAGTACACAGTCATACCTTCCATATCTTTCATATATATATATATATATATATATATATGTATATATATATTACAGTATAAGATAAAAATTTGTTTATTTACGTAGAAAAGTGGATTCAACCATAATACCGATTTAGACCTTGATGTAAACTCTTCAAGTGCTGTCCAGAAATATACGTATATAGGTCTCGCACCGGAAACACACCTCATTCGGAATTTAGGAATATACTCTACATCACCTCTGGCGAATGCTCGTTCAACTTTCAAGTATAAGTTAATTTAGGATTTTGGTTTGTTTTTTCTTTAGGTGGAGCTTATGTACCTATTTTTTCCTTAGATTTAGAAAAAGATACTTCAAATCTGGCATTATTCAATAGGCAACGCGTTACCTGTGAATGTGATGTTGAACTGATGATTCGTGGCAGGATTTTCATTTTATACTTTTCATTATAAATGAAATAGTGTTCAAATTTACCAAGAAAATTCATCCCGTAGAACGGTTTCCTCATTATTTGGAACTGCACAATTAATTTTCAGAATATACTTATGACGAGTCTCCAACTTTATCACATTTGCTTCACACAGTTTCAATTATGTCCTCACTTATGATTTGATTAATCTTTTGAATAGGAATACAATGATAGAGTTTTTGTTTACTTTTCGTCAAAATAAACAGAGAATTTCAAAAATGGTGACTTAAATTTATCAATTAAAATGGATTGGTCCATCATTTGCAGTCAATTTATATGTATATATATATATATATATATATATATATATATATATATATATATATATATATTTTGATTATACATTTGTTTATTTATTTCCCAGTTGGGAAATATAACACAAATTTGACTTATTTCGTGAATAAATTTTCTTCATTTATTTTGATTAACATGACATGTTTTCTTGTTAAAACATTGTTCCATGAAAAACCAAACATAAGTTTCTGGTACAGTCTTTCATTGTATTATGTGACATGCTTAAGAAAATTTAAAAGTACAAATTTGGAGTCCATTTCACGTAATGAATTATAGGAGAGGTAGCGTGTACTAGAGGTATGTTTTCGAGGTGTTTTATGCATGTAATAACGTCGTTTTTCGTGATTTATTCGAATATTTTGGTAAATTTTTTGCATATTTTGTCAGATTCAGAAGGTTCCAGAAACTTCCAGTGTATATGCATTTGACAGTTTATTTGGCAATTCATATGTAGTTTTGTTATCTTATGCACTCATAAGCTTTTTTATTTTGTTTATTTTTTGTTTTCCTTTTCCACCACAGATACAATTTCCGTCTAGTGTTTTCAGCTGACATAAGACTGTATTGCGTATAAATTCTTTGAAATATGACTATGTCGATGATAGATTACTATAATTTAATCTGTGTAACTTTATAAATCAAGATGGCGCTTCTCTTAAGTCACAATTAGCTTTAATATAAGTTGTCTGTTTGCTTTTAACCAAAAATCGTTTTGTAAATTTCTAAAACTTTGACCGGCTTGTGTTTTTAAAATTAGACAAAAAAATTGACTTCATATTGTGTAATATTGTAGGTATGCATATATTTCTTTTTTGTTACAACAGCTAATCATTTATATAATTAAACGAACATTGGTTGCGCGGGTGGTGATAACAATTATTATAATCAAGTTTGCGGTCTTGATATAAACACCTGACCCATTAATTACTTACATATGTCAGTATAAACTAAGAATTGTATAGTGTAGAAAAGGCAATTCAAAAGCGGCAGGATAGCTCAGTGGTTAGAGCACCAGATTCCGAAGCAGACGTGCCCAGGTTCGTATCCTGTCCGCGGCAAATTCTGGTCAGTACTTGATGAGTTCCCAATAAGGACGAAACCGGTCTACTGGATGAATTGCCTTTTCTACACTATACAATTCTTAGTTTATACTGACATATGTAAGCTAATCATTTAACAATTAATTTTTTTTTAAATTTAATTTTACCTTAAGGTAATTGCTTCGATTCTTGGATTTGAACAAATCTGTACTGCAACAAAAAATGCATTATCGACAAAATTACCGTGAATATCCTATGCAACTCAAGTTCTTTAACGCAGGCTAATTGAAACTTGAATTGTAGACCATGTTTGTGGAAGGAAAGATAATTTGCAAAAGTACATTTAATGCACTTTTGCAAATACTAGCAAACCCGACGACTATTATTTTTAAACATACCCCAATTTTATGTTTTTATTTATATACCAAATATTTCAGTGGGACTGCAACACGATTCCACTAATGAACTTACCTAAATGCAGCCGCCTTAAACAGGTGATTGGAAAGGTAGCTATTTTCTTCTATTGAGCTTGATACCCGCGTATTTTAAAAATAAGGACACGATGTCATTATCATGAGTAAATATCACTTTTAATAAGCTTGGTGTGAAGATTTAAAATATCAGCGTGGATGATCATGTATTTGTAACAACTGTTTGTGTTTTTACAATTTAGTGATACCATACTTCATTGAAGCATAATAAACAAAATTAATCAAAATATTATATATAACTTTTCAAAATAATTCAATCTATAAGAATTGAAATATTAGCCGTTACTGCACGAAATTCTTAGGCGAAAGCCAACACTGTGTTCCACGTTTTCACTATGCTTCGCCTCCCTAGTATTATTTTTAACACAAAGAGTATTAGGAAGTCACGTCAAACGTTTACATAAAGATCGTTACGAACTTGATATAAACATCTGGCCCATTAAGAGTGCAAGTTTGTCAGTACAAACTAAGAATTGTATAGTGTAGAAAAGGCAATTCATACGGTAGACCGGTTTCGTCCTTGACACGTACTTGTCAGAATTTGACACGGAGAGGGCTCGACCCTGTGCACGTTTGCTTCGGAATCTGGTGCTCTAATCACTGGACAAACCTGCCGCACACTAAACTAAATTTTCAGTCATATACTAACTAATGTAACTCGTTTAGTTTTTTTTTCTCTTTCAGATGGAGCTCATATGGCATCCATTTATAAACAGAGTTCCAACTAACCATCTACAATCTGTCATTACTGAACGCAATACACAGTAGATGGGGAAGTGGTATTTAAATGAACATTTATATAATTAAACGAACATTGGTTGCGCGGTCTGTGATAACATTTATTGTAATCAAGATAAAGAATTTGATATGAACACCTGACCCATTAAGTACATTAATTTGTCAGTACAAACTAAGAATTGTATTGTATAGAAAAAGAAATTCATCCAGTAGACCGGCCAGTATGTGATGCGTTCTTATCAAGGACGAAACCGGTTCGCAACCTTCGTTAAAGTAAATTTTATCACCGCCTGCACAACCAATGTTCGTTTCACATGATCAAACGTATTTGTCTCATTCAGATGAAAATATATACTCCAATTAATAATGAGCAACATTTGTGCTTCCATTGATAGACCATATTCGAAATCCAAATGAACAAAAGGAAATTTATTAGAACAAACATTTTCGAAAAGTATGAAAAAGTAATGCCGTATATTGTTCGTCGATAACGCATTTTGTAGATAATTTAATTCATGGAATCAAAAAAGTTATCGAACATTATGTAGCCTTTTCTAGGCAGCATGAGGAATTTTTCATTTTATTAAATATTCTTCTTTTTGGTATCTTTCACTAGAAATTTTCATTAATAAGTAATAGAGTAATTAATTGTATAACATTTATTTGTAGGTGTTCGTGCTGTGAAACTGTGTACTCAATTGAAATATTGTAAAATCATGCGTTAGATTAGATAATAAATGTGAAATATCAAAGGTGGAACGACATGCAAGTAATAAAATCAAAATAATTATTATTAGAACATATTTTCGTTAAACTGGATTAATTCTGGTTTGACATGGAAATAATTTGTGATTGTATCACGCAGGATAAAACGCATGTTTATTGTGTATGCATTTAGAAGGCATATCATTATTCGTCTAACATGACATTTTATTTTATATTTGGCATAATCATAAATGTCACGTCCATAAAATATTGGATAGCAAGATACTGTTTATCGTATAAAATGTTAAAATAGTATAATCTGACCTGATTTACTTAAAATTGGAATCAAGTGAATTGGAAGTGACGGAAGAGCTATCTTCTGCTCGAAAATGCAAACTCTGAAATCTTTCTGTTTTCGTTTTCCAAAGGAACATATACCCATTTAAAGAGCTTACTATTTGATTATACCTTAAAGAATTTTATTGTGGCATGGACTCGTCACGTAGGGCATTAATAAAAAATCAGAAATTCTACGTGGACTAAAATAGTCACAACTAGATTCGATCTATGAGATTTCACTGTTGTTGTGTGCAAACTGTAAATTGATGGCGATATAACGCTTTGCGAAACAAATGTAACATTACAAGATGTAAATTTAGTACGCGCAGTAATTTATTTAAGTTTTGAATTCATTGAGAGAAAAGTTTGCTTAAATCTTTGCTCCAAATTTACAAAGCATATCTACTATCAATATGTCAATATACTACATAGCGACATATATTTTAATGCAGAAAAATGATGCACAAAATATCTGTTATATTACTTTCCAATAGGTTGAAAATTTGTACTTAATTTACTTGTGTAAAATATTGATTTTTAGACGGAATTTTACATTGACGTTAATTTTGAAGAAAGCTTTAAGACAATTTCCTGTATAGAAATACAAAAATTGTGATCTTTGATACCATTAAAGGGAAAACCGATAGTTTTTTAATGCAGGATACTTGTCAGTAGACTATATTCTGTGGTAAAATATTGATAATGCGATATTCAATTAAAGGGCGTAAAGAATTATACAGTCGTCTAATATAAATGAGATAAGAAAAGTTTTTAATTGGTGTATTAATTTGTGCTGTAACTTTCAGTTTCTACCATGTTGCGAATCAATAAATTGAGCTTGGTTTTAATCAACCTCAAAGAGTGCTTTATTTAATTCGAAATGGCAGGTTGGAGTAGACACCAATCCTATTTTAACTAGAACTTACCAAACGTCAAAAGTCTGTCAACTACGCGTACTAGTACGCTTCGAAATTCTTTGGACTCTGGATACAGCAATTTAAATATTATGTTTAAAAACTAAGCGATTGAAACGTCTTATTAGTCTCACAGTCATGATACCTGCCGGAAATATCGACGACATTTATTCTTCGCAGCCACAATCATAATTAGTTGCAGATTTTTGATACGCTAGTCAATATTAAATTAAATATCGAAACAAAACGAGTAAAATTATCATTTTATCACTGCATTACTATGCTCAAAATTTGTAAAAAATTTCCTTTATATAATGATATACAAACTAGATGGTTTTCCTCGAGTGGAATATTTTTTAAATAATGGTTTAACAATAACCGAACAAATTCAACGATTTTCGAACTTCAAATTATATAAGATAAAGTGATTCTTACTGGCTTAATAGATCAACCGGCCATTTGAATAGACGCGTGTTGCAATTTTTACTGACAAAATATGCCTAGTACGATTACTTTATTTGTACTAATTGGTATTTGATTGATACTAACTGTATGTGTTCGATATGGACACGTCGTTTTGTGATCATCAAGTGTGATCTTCCCAAGGTGTAGCATGAAGAATAACACAGAAGCATTAGCATTCTCAGTTTTTTATATTGTAACAACTTTCGTGTTAAAGGTATATTGCAAACAAAATAATCAAATCCTTCAAGTAAAATATATGTAATTTTTTGGTCAGTGACAATAAGGCCGCACCTTTCGTCTGGTGACGAATAGTCTTATTGAGACTGCCAAATCTAATATACTAACAGGGTAATTTTATAAGTATCACTTAATTTTTACCAGAGCTAGTCTGAAATGAGCTCTACTGTTAACAACCATTATTTTTAATCATTTACAAAATTGAAATCGAATATAAAATTAAAACGGTCTTTAAAAATATCTTAGTTAATATGTCGTTTCCGTTACCAGAAATGCAAAAATTTGTTTTTATAATTAAGATATGCACATTGAACAAGAATTAGACATTTCATTGAAAAATGCCAAACACATTCCGTTGGATCTGGTAGTTTGCTGTGAACGCTTTAGCCCATAAGTAATTGCCTTCTGTGCATAAATTATCACACTATGATAAATGTTTTAATTCAAGGCACCCTTTCCATGTACAGAAAAGAAAGAAATTTTATTCGAAACAACGACCGCTTCTTCGTCATTTTCTTGCAAACTGCCGCAAATTATTTGTCTAGTATTTTCTCTACAGTTACAAAAATGTTATCTATTCACACAATCCAATGGAAATACACGTGTAACTGATTAGCTTTTGGGAAACTTTGCAGCTATTGCCAGGATTTCTTTCGGCAGAAATCTAAATTACAGCAGTTTGCTGAAATGCCAAACCGCTCAAAACCGACGTTAAGAACTCGATAACTGCACGCAATTATGCACTTTACACTAAATTTTTGGGACAAATTTTTGCTTCATGTTACCACCATAGGATAGTTTTTAACACAGACGTCTAACCAACAAGACATTTGAAGACATAGATCTCGAGTTATGAGGAATAGGAAAAATCCAGTGTAGCAAATGATGCATTCAGTATGATACTTCTTCTTTAAATAAGTAAATAAAAAATAAGTACATTCAGGAAGAGATAGACAAACATTTTTCACAGACTGATAAATTCGGTCAAATGCTTGTGTTGTAGTGTCCAAACAAGGTGTAATGCAGCCAAATCAATTGAAAAGCATGTTTCTACAAAGTATTAGTATGAAAATATGCAATCGACTCTCAAATTTTATGGACGAAATTGTTAAAAGCTTTCTGATGCAAATGACTTTCTGTCATATTTTGATGTTTGTTTGTGTTCTATTTCGGCTTTTAGCATGTAAATTCTATGGTAGTTTTACTTTGTGACAATAAACCAATTCCAATTAAAAAAGATTTTATTGATTTCCAGCCTGTTCAGAAATACATAAATTTACGAAATGAAATATATGTAAGTGTCATTTAAAGGCGACATTTATAATCTTGATTCCGTAAACATATGTAAAGTCAAATGGAATTTCTAACCGCTATAAGTAAAAATCATTTCTCATGCTATCTTCAAGTATCTAAATATTAATAAATTTCACTATTGTGCAAAATTAATACAAGAACAACATACACAAGGGAATAGAATGCTCTAATATTCAATTTTATTTGTTTTTCGGAATAGTAGAAATATACTCTCTTCTAGGTAATTGAGAATTTTTTCAAATTTTTACCTTATTGTTACCCCTGAAAATTGAATGATACGTTGCATTTTATACCTATTTGAGCTTGAAATAGAAAATTTTAAATGCTATCGAAAAAAATTTGTTCTGGGAATGCTTATATAGACGTAATATATACTGCGTATTCTTGCAAAATTATATTACTTTACATAAATGAGGATATATATCAACTGATATGATAAATTAAAGCATAATATTTGCTAAATAACATTAACTTGATTTTATATTTAGTTATAGAAATTTATTAAATTATAAATTAATTGTAAGTGTATCGTGACCAGAACCTTAATCACGAAATATTAAAATAAATAGTTCGTATTTCAATATTATTTAATATGCTTTCATGACAGTAAACGGTCTTGCGTAAAATTTTTTTAAAAGTCATATTTTAACAAACAGTTTTAGGAATATTCAAGCCGCAATTGAACAATTAAATGAAATGTAATAAAATAATTACAGGTACATATTTTTTTAGAAATGCCACTAAGGTTTCAAAAGGCAATTGACAGTAATATGATCTATTCGATATTTTTATTCGCGAAATTGTGCAGCACACAAAGCGAAATTTTGCATCATTTATAATTAAAATAGGTAGACTACAAAGTATTGTAATATTGAAATGGGTGCTTAAGAAAATGAAAGTAAATCATTTCAGTAACAGTCGTAAATATTTAAATATGATGTATATTACTATGTTTAATGCGCAGCAATAATAATTAAGATGATGATTTTTTAGTTTCGCAACCAAATGAAAATGAATTTATAACATATTGCAGCAATTACTGGACCTAAATAAACTTTGGTTCAGCAGCAGCTGATAACAATTACTAAAATCAAGGTTTTGATGTGGATATAAAAACCTGACCTATTATGCACATACATATATCCATATACAGTAAGCTTTTTATAGTGTAGAGAAGGCAATTCATCCAGTAGACCAATTTGTCTCTATTGGGAACTCATCACGTACTGTCCAGAATTAGCTGCGGGCATGGCTCGAACCTGCACATATCTGCTTCGAAATCTGGTAAACTAACCACTGATCCACCCTGCC
>JAQBSW010009172.1:0-30227 GCA_029291075.1 Eudiplozoon nipponicum | reverse complement strand
ACCTTTTGAAATGATCACTGACGCATCCAACGTTTCCACAGGCTCAGTACTTCAACAGTCCATCAATGGCATACACCGACCTATCGCGTGCTACTCGCAAAAACTAAAACCTCGCGAGACGCGATATGATATATTAGGGTAAGAGTTACTCGCAATCTACTGGTCGATCCTACATTTCCACACCTATCTGGATGGCCGGAAGTTCAAGATCTACACCGACCACCTTGCTCTGCTCCCGATACTCAGAGGAAAGAAAAAGTATATATATTCACGACGTCTCAACTAGCAACTTACACGAATACACGAGTATGAATATGAAGTTACTCACTTCAAAGGATCAGAAAACGTAGTCGCAGACTCCCTGAGCCGTCCTGCAGAACTCTGTGCTTCTATCCTATGTCCTTTCAAGCAGTTTTAATTAAGATTTCTTGAACTGCAATTTTAATTGTAATTAATAGGGTGTTGTTTAATAAATATAGACACCTTTAATGTCACAAGGGAATTGCCGAAATTTTGTGAAAATTAAATTCAATTCGATTTACACTGCACCAATAAGAAAAAAGTGAAACTTGCCTTTAACCAATAGTGTGCAAGTCACCATATATGGCTATTACATGGCTATTTAAGCTCAGTAAATTTACCATGCAATTCAGTTGTTGCGTTTGCCTTATGCTGTGCGTTTCACCGACACGTACAGCTGGGGTAATCTCGCTTGCGGATTTCTATCAATTTTAACTGAAATCGGGGTTTTTAATTTTGAGATTTACTAGATTTTTCGTCTGATCTAATATCTGGGAAACGCCTTACACTTGGAATATATACATATATATTTTTCTTTTGAAATGCGAGCGTAAATAAAATTCAATGTACCCTGCCTGTGTGCAAAAACAAAAAGAAATTTTATCAGATATAAGAAAAGTTTCTTTCTCATGGTCTTCTCAAATATCTACTCATGAACATATCTTTATATATAAATTGGAAAGCAAAACAAGGTAGAAATATGTGAACATAGAGAGAGTGTGAAAAATAGAAACCAATCAAATTGCGTGCGTCACATCCAGTTCAAGCTCAATGCTTGTACGTGCTTCTTCTGCTTACATAAATCCGGCTGCAATTTGTTTATCCATAAGGCTTCGTATGTGGCTAGCTCCCTTTTGTTTTTGCATTTAGTAATTACTTTGAATGCTATGTCTGGAGAACATACGTGCGATGTTTCGATGATGTGTTGCGCAATAGCAGACGTGTATTCACTCATTTGATTTAAAATAGGCGTTTAAATTACAATGTTCTCTCATTCGAGTTATTAACCTCCTGGTCGATCGGCCTACGTAAGTTGATCGACAACTTGTGCATGTATATTGGTAAATAAATTTTGATATTGAAATTAACGACTGTTCCTCTTTGATTGCTGGTAAAGGCAAGTGTCTTACTCTAAATATCACTCGTAGTTTAGCTGCATTAAATATGCGTGTTAATGCTGCTTCAAATTTGTTTTGCGCCATTCGGGAAACTGCATTCCCATTAAATGGGATGTTCAGGTAGACTGTTTTCTTTTCTGGCCCAAGATACGTCTGTTTTTGTTTGATTCCCCTTTTAATAATTGATTCAATTAATTGTCTGGGATAGCCATTAGACATTAAATCGTTAATTGGTTTATTATATTCATTTTCTTTTGAATATTGTCTAACCAACCTGTCAATTCTTGAAAAGCAACCGCGAACTGTTGATAATTTATATTAAAATGGCACAAAACTGCTGTAATGCAAATACTGTGCAGACCATGTTGGTTTATGGTAAATTGTTCTGTTTAATTTACCATTAGTTTCTTTCTTTAATAGTACATATAAGAAAGGCAGATAGTCATCTTTCTCGTGCTCTGACGTGAAGCCCATATTCTTATATGCTTTGTTGACACTTTGAAGCAATGTTCGTGATTGCGACCTGTTTTTAAGTACAAGAAATAAGTGTTATTTAGGATAACACACTTTCCTTTACCAGCAGTCAAAGAGAAACAGTAGTTAATGTCAATATCAAATATTATTTACCAATATACATGCGCAAGTTGTCGATCAACTTACGTAGGCCGATCGACCAGGCATTTAATTACTCGAATGAGAGAACATTGTAACTTAAACGCCTGTTTTAAATCAAATAGTGAATACACGTCTGCTATTGCGCAACAAATCATCAAAACACCGAACGTATGTTCTCCAGTCGTAGCATTCAAAGTAATTACTAAATGCAAAAACAAAAGGGAGCTAGCCACATACGAAGCCTTATGGATAAACAAATTGCAGCCGGATTTATGCAAGCAGAAGAAGCATGTACAGGCATTGAGCTTGAACTGAATGTGACGCACGCAATTGATTGGTTTCCGTTTTTTCATACTCTCTCTATGTTCACATATTTCTATCGTATTTTGCTTTCCAATTTATACATAAAGATATGTTCATTAGTAAATAGTTGAAAAGACTATGCGAAAGAAACGTTTCTTATATCTGATAAAATTTCTTTTTTTGTACACAGGAGGGGTACAATGAGCATATATAATTGTTAGATTTACTTTTTATCTCATCAGAATTTTCTAATTATTTTCGTCTGATTTTCAAATATATCTGAATCTTTACCACATTCCTTCATCCTCAACCAGATTTGACCTTCAGCTTTCCCCACCCCTTTCATAACACAGAAGTTATTATCCAATATCTCTGATCTCCAGCAAGAAGTGGCAAATGCCACAGGTTTGCTTGGTGCCTTTTAAGGGAACCTTAATATTTCCACCTTGCAGCCGCCGATAGTTTTCTTAATGGAGTTGCGGAATCACAGCAAATTCCAACTTTTCCTTCGGTTCCTGCACTCTCCACTCTCGAAAGACGATCTAGCCTCAGATAGGATAAATCAATTGGGAGAAAATTTTCATCACCTCAAAGATATCTCTACTGTTAAGCGTCGTGCTTTGAGCTTTCCTTTCACAAAAGACTGCCCAATAACGAGCTTGAACTAACAAAATCTTGATCACTCTGAATATTAACAGGCAAAGTCAAATTAAAGCGTGATTAAACCTTATTACAGCGGACAGGCAAGCAATCAGGGAGCTCTCCGCCAGTCACCGAAAAACCTTCTGAAACTAGAAGTCCTTACCCTGGTTGGAGTAATCCTAATCCGAGTCATTCTCGGTGACTCTCCTTACTCCAGCCCTTCTTGATTTTAAGGGCTCCCTTTATCCACAAGCTCATAAAGCGGGTCCAGAAAATCAATCTAACAAATCCGTCCAACAGAGCGTGAATAAGAATGTCCAGAACGATTATGATCGCTCTATCCTCATCAGCAAGCGCTCAATCACACTTATTAATCCTCGGTCACGCTCTGGCCACCACACGAAAACTCCTGCATACTTTTTCTCACCGATCAAACCTTCTTTCCCTTGGACTATTACGACAATTCTTATCAATTACAGATCACTCATATCCCAAATCAAACAACAGCAAGAAATTCTATCCTCAACCAAGCTCGATATGTGCTTTTTCATTGAAACGTGGCTGTCCCCTTTCATACACTGCGATAATCCTTTCCTCATTAATGGTTACAATTTTTTCGAAGCGATAGTGCTTTTGACCAAAGGAGTCATCTAGCTACCTATGTCCGGTCCTCTCTCATGCCTTAGTTTTGACTATATCTAACTCCCTATGACTTGAATTCTTTTATTTCAGCTAATGAATTTAGATCAAAGCTTATCTGTTTATGTTGCCTAAAGATCTCCAAACCTTGCAATAGCTGACGGCACTCGCGGAAACCAACTTCTCTCCACTCGTTTTTCTCAACATTCAGATCAAAACATCATTGTGGAATACCTTAATCTTCCTCTAGAAAACTTGCACAGTTTAACCACAGAAAGCCATCCGCTGCTTCGACTCTTTGCGTACAACCTTCTGAATCAATTTGTGCAATTTCCTACCAAAACAAACAGCTAACTTGACTGCATCCTCTCTAACAAAGAAGTGATCAGAGTTCAAAATCGGTAGATCTTCCTAATCTTGATCACTGACAGGTATCCTTTATTATTCGTTTCTTATCCGTATTCCAAGAGAGAACAATCAATCATTCAAGCGATTCACTAATTTGTAAGAATTTAGCCGACTATGTGATGCCGTTAAATGGAGAGATTTAATCCACTCCGACAATCTCCCTTTGTGCTTTTCACATGTCCATGACATCTTATCATTCCACTTTGCTTCTGCCATCTCGATTCAGCATATAAGCAAAACGAACAAGTCGAGTGCCTAAATGTTACTTAAAAGAAAATTGTTATGAAACTTTACTAATCAAAATTTTCTGATCTGCGTTTTTTCTAACGCAGTAATGATTCCAGTCGTTTCTGTTTTGAACAAAATATTTCGGCCTCCGTTATCAGCGGCCTCTTTTAGTTGGTCCATTCTCACCAGTTTTTCCAAACAATATGAAGAGGCATGCTCGATATTTCTCCACTTCTCTCTGATTGCCGACGTTATCAACATGGCTGGAAACTACATCTTCCCCCGGAGTGTCTCAACTCGACGATCTATCCTATCCTATAAAATGGCACATCGTCAATCTCCCTACTCACAGTACTCCGCTCAATAACTATTGTCTCTGTTTTCACTAAAATGTCCGACAGG
This sequence comes from Eudiplozoon nipponicum, assembly GCA_029291075.1. Lineage (NCBI taxonomy): Eukaryota > Metazoa > Platyhelminthes > Monogenea > Mazocraeidea > Diplozoidae > Eudiplozoon > Eudiplozoon nipponicum. Next base: position 25,572 of record JAQBSW010009172.1, on the reverse strand, counting down.
ATCATTTATCACTTTATCTACCCCTTCATTAAGTCTCAAAATAATTTCTTCCTTCTTGAAGATCAACATGGCTTCTTGAATTGGTGCTTATCTTCCACCAAATTTGTCAGTGTTCTTAACTACTGCAACTCTTCCATTTATAAAGATCACGAATGCAATCTCCTCTTCCTATTTATATCTAATCCTTTGGACTCATTTTCATTCTTAGCAATTTAATCCGCCTTATTGGGCAATGATGTTTGCGGCAACGTCCATAAAATTATCACTAACTACTTTCGAAATCGTTACACAAATGAAACATTTCGAAAAAGTCACTCGCGGTTAGCCCTTATCCGATCTAGATTTTTCATGTTTTCAGTACTTAATCCTACACTCTTCAACCTAACACGCACATAAGTACATGTTGAGGACAAACTGTTCAGGTTGTACAAATATGTGGAAACCATGGTAATAGTATTAAATAACCTAATGTCGCTCAAATCTTCCTCACCTCTAATCAATTATCTTTTATCTTCTTTGCATTTTTAGCTCAGCACAATCGGTCGTAAACTCATTTGATGGAAATTACCTCCGATCTATTCTATTCTCTCACGAACAAAAATTGTTTCCTTGATATTAAAATAATTAACACGACCATTAGACTTCTCCTCACATCTTAATCAAATTACTTCCAAACTTAAGAAGTGGGCCCGTTTAATCTGCTTCAAGACACACAAGTTACCCTGCAACTCACATTATTTAAAGCATGTGTTCTACCTCTCAGATTCTGTGCTACAGAATTTTATTGCACTCTCACTTTAGCCCGCTCTTACGCCATCGGACAGATCGCTTCTAAATTTGTAAGGCAGGACTTCTACAGCAGCCAAAACTATAGAGATCACCTGCTCCTGGCAAATCTTCTCCCGTTATTGTTTACCTGATACTTAAGTATCAACACTTTCATTGGTAAGATATCAACTTGCCTGTCATTGTCAAATGTCGCTCACGAACATTACCCATACTCTACGTGCAATCGGAACTCCTCAATTCAATTCAACCATACTCCCAATATATTTAACAAAATCTATTTCTTTCTAAAGCCACAAGTGTATTTAACGCACTACCTTCGGAAATTAAACTCCTACTCTAGCACGAGTTTAAGAAGGCGGTTCAAATACATTTCTTAACAAATTCCTATGCAAAAACTTTGGTTGGAAGCGCATTTGGTTTTTTCTTCACTTATAATTCTTTTTATCCTTAGGCTTTTAACTAGTTTCGTAACTTTAATTTTCTTCTTACCTAGCCTCTAAATTTGACAAGTCAACACTAAATGTCACATCTGGGCACTCCAATACCATTTCGGTTTTCTGCATAATATTATTAATTACTTTGCCATAATTTGCTTTACTACTTCTCTAAATTTTATTTCAGCAAACTGTCAGTAAATAAAAAATTCTGAAGGTCAACCGAACGGTCAACTTCTGACGCTGTTTCTTCTTCGCCTTCCGATAGTCTTACTTTTGTATAACTAAAGTCAGTGAACCCTGCTCGCGACACTGATATTTTGACTCTTTACATGTTTCAATCTTTCTACTTTAACCTAGTCAATTATACCTTACAGAAAGTCGAAAATTACGACAAAGAATTCCGACAGTCAATATGTGAAGCTGCTTCTTCCTCGTATTCTAAAAAAGTCACAAATTCGTTCAACGAAAGACAGAAAATCCTGCTTTGATATTTTGACTCTTCCGGAGCCTTAATCTAGTCTATACTTACCTAGTCAAATGGAATCTGTTTCTCCTCAAAACGAACTATCACGAAGTTGATGAAAGCGCTTCACTTTCACAACTTCCATCAGCCTTTTCGTTAAATAATTTGCTTGTCACATTTTTATTCAATTTTACATATTTCTACTTGTGAATTGCACCTTATGAATTCAATTGTTCGGCCATATGTCGTGTGTTGTCTAATAAATTTATTATTATTATTTATTTTTATATGAGGATTTAATTAATCTCCAACAAGTTAATTAATTCCACAAACACCTTTATGTTTACGATATTTTCTCAAACATCACGAAGCCATCGTTCTTCGGTTTCTTGACGAACCCTCCAAAACGAGTTTAACCTGTTGTGCTGGTTCTTTGCTAAGTTTCACTTTCATAGTGCGTCGATCGCGTTTCTCAGTTGTCTTGGTTTTTTATCTTTACTTCTTTTTCATACTTATCTAATTCTTCGACTTTTTCACATATCTTCGAGTCAGATCACTCCTCAGATTCTTACCACTTCGATGGATATCGTTCCTCAGCCGCCTCCTCCAACAGAATGAAGTGTGGATTGCAACAATCTAGTGCTACAATCGCTACTTCTATAAATGCATTTTAATCAGTCATACGATTGACTTTGAATGGCTCCTTATGGAACTAAGCCAGAAATTTTGTCTGTTCTCGTTAATTATGCATACTTGAGATGTCTGCTTTAGATATGAAGATCCAAAGCAATTAGACCTTGGACTTCCACATTTTGCTGGAGCTAAATGACTCATTTTTTCTTTTAATGCTCTAAGAAACCAATCTAATAAACTATAGGCACAATTGAGGCAACACGGAGTTTCTATCAGAAGATCTCGAGGTAATCTCAATGGCTCTCTATAAACAAGTTCTGTTATGGATGATCCTAATTGACCTATGAATCTATTTCTCATTGCCTGAAAAATTATGTGTATAACATACATCAAAATGAATCATCCAGTGTAATGTAATGCAACCATCCCATTAGCTCTGGGGTTATATGCACCTGCGTATCTTACTTCTATTCCCGTTGCATTTAATGCTTTATACAAATTCAAACAGACACTGACTACCACGATAACCATTTATCCTAATCGATACACTATATCATAGAAGCAAATTATGCAAGAACACAAGTAAGACTTCTTGAGCTGTCATATTACTGAGGATTGCTACTTAAATCCTTCGATTAAAACAATCAATCATCGTGAGAAAATAAATCTGGCAAGAAATTTCAGGCATTTCTACTGTATCAATATGTACATGCATGAAACGGCCCGCTGGTATGCCAATCGTTTTAAATTTGATTTTAGTGTGACACCAAACTTTACATGTTTGACACCGAGCACATTTCCATACCAAAGCCCTAATGTCTTTAGATATCTTAGGCTGTACATATTTATCAGTTACCAACATGATAGTTGCATTAATGCAAGGTAGACCAAAATCATGCAGCTGTTGACTAATCTTAAACAATAACTCTAACGGTACATAGGGTCTCGGTTGGCCCCTGAAGATCTTAAATAGTAAATATTTATCTCCAATCTTCTTGCGTGTATACGGGGACACCTTAGCTAGCACAGCTTATAAAGGGTCAGCAACTCGTGCTTCAATCAGTTGCTGGGCAAAGCAATGAGTGGCTCCGCCCAGATTAAATTTACGTCTGATTTATTTGGTCTACTGAGAGTATCTGCCACCACGTTCTCTTTTCCTGAGATATGAGTAATGATAAAATACAATTCTGCGAGTCAGATTATTTGTATATGTGCCCGCGAGAATGATTAAGCCTATTGTTCTTCCCTAGGATACTTATCAATGGCTTATGATCAGTCAATCTCGTGCAATTTTGCTCATCCAGTTAGTTCTCAAAATGTAGCATGGCATCATTAACCACTAGTAACACCTTCCCAAGCATGCCATATCATCTTTCACGTTCTTGGAGTTTCAAACTATAGAATCCTATAAGCTGGAATATACCGTTATCTCTCTGATGAAACACTGCCACTATGGCTATATCTAAAGCATTTGTGACCAGCTCAAACGGATTAGTCCAGTTCACAGGTGATAATTTGGTGATTTGGCTTTACAGGTATTTGGCTATTTTGAATTTCTCTTTATCATCTTGGCTAAAATTTATAGGCCGGGAGTTCTTGATCATACTACATTCACGAACAAATTGTCACAATAACGACCCTAAATTTCCAACTAAACCTGGTATAATACGAAGGTAAAATCTAATAATCTCACAAATCTACTCAGTTGGCGTAAATTTCTGTTTTCTGGCACACATTTGATCGCGTGAACCTTATCTTCAAAGGATTTAATTCTATTGTTGTGAATTTACTGTACGAGAAATTTAATAGTAGAATAGCCAGTCCAGATCTTTTCTGGCTTAAATGCCAACCCATAATTTTCCAGCTTGAATAACACGGCTTCCATATGGTCCTAGTGTTTCAACCCTAGATTGCCTTAATAAAATGATGTGATCTTTATTCAATCTAGCAAATAAACAGTCTCAAATAACCTCCTTTGTCAGACGATGGAATGTCTGTCTTGCATTATTCAGAACAAAAGTTATGCATAAGTATTAATGCGATCCTCCTATAGGAAACCGCACTGCGGTTAGCGGTATTATTCTGCCTCCATAGGTACTTGATAGTACGCTTTCTGCTAATCTAAAGTAGTATAAACTTCATACCAGATTATATTCCTGAGAAAAGTACTCTAGTGCGGTAGAGGATACGTATCGCTTTTGTTACAGAATTCAATAGACGATAATTACCACAAACCCTCCATTGACCCTGTTCAGATATGAAAACTACCACTATAGGAGATGGAAATTTGGAATTTGAACGCATACAAATTCCTTTTTCTCTTATCCGATTAAATTATTTAATAACAATCTGTTGTTTGTGATGAGCTAACGGTTGATCGTTTGGTGAACAGGGAAAGTGGACACAGCAACTCGATTTGGTTGTCTATGCCGGTCTTCAGCCTATTCCGATTAGCATTAAAAGGTAGAAAAACGGCCTGTTTTTTCTAGATGACATCCGAAAGGTCATCGGGACTACGGGTCTGGATAGTCTCACTGACTTAACTACTTAGGTCCCAGTCTCATAAGTCACTATCCCAGTGACTTACCCAAAAGTCCTGGATTTTAAATCTAAAACAAAGTTAAAATGGATAAAAATCCATTCAAATGATATTTTCTTTATGTAAACGACTAGAAAATTCCACGCGAAAGGCGATCTTTGCCCAGTTGTCACTGACAATGACTTAACGACCTTAATGTCAAGTGGAATTCCGTTGGCAGCTCATAATTGATAATCGAATTTGTGGCTAACAATTTCCACCACATTGGATAAAACTGTGCTTAATTCTGCGCCTTCGTCAATCAAGAATTTTAAACTCCTGAGTTCATCCGATATGACGGACTTGTTGTTGCTATTACCAGCAACCAACTTAAAGTTTCCTTCCAGTTGAAATCTAACAGATTTAAAGAATTAAATATTGCGCATATCTTCCATCGAATCTGTCGAATCTAGCTTCGATGATTTTACGATGCCTCCTTTATGCATACCTTGGAACTTTGATTACGCAGCACCTCATACGGCTCCTACTTGTGGGGGTCAGTTACTCCGGTCCACAGGACGAGTACTACCTATACATCGGGGCACCACCCAACCGTGAAAACGTGAATACTTTTCACCGACACTTCACAAAGTCGGCATATTTACTGTGCAAAATTCACTATATGCGTGGTCCTTGAAAACCTTCACGCAATTCGCCTTCCATGTGCTTGGAATTTTGCCTTTGACCCCGAGAATTGTCCCTACCTCTGCTGAAACTTTCCATCATGGGTTTCATCCAACAAACATACCATCGGATGGAACTAAATTCATTTTTAAAAGTTAAGAGTCTACCTGTGGAATGTTTGAGTTGCTGCTCAAGGCGGGAATCTGTGGTTTCTTCGGGCAATAAACTTTATCCAAACCTTTGAGATTCTTTAGCCATTTAAACTACTATGAATTATAGACATCCAGAGTAGCTCTTAATCTAGCAGGCAATTCTGCAATTAATATACTTTTAACATAAACCAGATGAATTTAAAAACTAATTAAACATCAAATTAAGATGAAAGTAGATTTCCTGTCTTTTCTGAGCATTATAAGCCAGTCATTTTTTCTATACTCTCGAGTTGATATCGTCTGAGAAGTTCTTCTATAAGAAGCTCAAATGCATTAAATGGTTAATTTTCCATTATAAATTTCCTGAGCCTTGAAAGGTTTCTTTTCATCGTCTCAGGCAAATATCTCTGTGGAATCCGTCATTATCTTTTAGTTTAAAATAATTTTTTTCGTCGTCGATTCAATCAGAATGGTTATCTGGTTTGTACATGGTGAGTCTTACATTGCTTTCCATAGAATTCTGGCTCACGCGATCCCCACCTGAAGCATATCTTTCCGCATAATGGATCCGGGCGTGGTCGCCATCTTTTGTAGATGCTCTTAAGTCATTAACATGGGAGAGCCTCTGGGACTCCAGCCTCGGATAATCCATATATGCAGAATATTTATCTAATTTATAACAACTTAATTCCTAAGAACTTTCTCTTAAGCAACTTTTCTTAAGTCATTCAGTTAATTTCTCTGTATCCTCACATTTATTGCTGTTAGCCATAATTTTTAAATTAAATTTATTACAATATGTTTATTATAACAATTTATGTGTGTTCACTGTCTAACTGATTGCCGCAGAGAACAGAACAAAATCGAAAACCTTGAAAACAAATATTCAAGTGCAATATCTGAAGAAAATTTGAGATCTTTCTCTTAATGTCAATAAGAATAATAAATTGTTGTGAACTTCAATACTCTAATGTCAAAATATTGCTTCGCGAATTTGTTTTAAAATACTAATAATATCAAGCCAGAAACACACAGTAAAGCGTAGCACACAACTCAAAATCTCAGAAAGACTAAATTCTAAAACCCCCAAAGACAAGTCTTAATCTTCGACAATATGCACAAAAGAAAATTCAAAAAAATTAAAATATTTAAAAAAAACTGTTTTTTTATGAAACAGGTGGTAACATCAAATGTTCAAATTAAATATTAATTTATTTTTATATGAGTAAATAAACCTCCAACAAGTTACTTGACATCCACAGTCCTTCTAGAAACTAGCTCTTTGTGTCATGTTCGTTGGCTGATGATCCTTTCAGCAGTTGAACGTGAAGAAGTAGAATTAACGAATCAGAATGATTTAGTTGCAGTTCGACGGCCTTGAATAAACTTGTTGAAGATCTGCGGCAACTCTAATATGGCTAGCACACGCAGAAATCCAATTAATAGATGATCGGTTACGTATGACTGGGCGCGAAGCAACAAGCAGATTGGGGCTCTGAAGACCAGCCGAATTAGACACACAGCGTGATAACCACAAGTAGAGTAGTCGGCATTGATAGTCATTGCATCAGAGAAGACGACAGCAATCACAAGTAGCGAGCAAAGTAGAAAGTGTTTCCTGGTAATTGCATCGCACTTATATAGATGCAAAGTCGCACGTATTTGTTCAACGGTAGTTTGCGCGTTATAATTTTTCCATCTTATTCAATTTTAAATTTACTTTTAACAAAACGTCGGTAAATTAAGTTAAGATGTTACATCACTTTCCTCTCTGCGAAAAAGTAAAAGAAATTGAAAAAGCCTCTGGGGAGCCTTGATTAGTCCTGTATGGCAGAGTTTGCATCAAGTTAAAGAAACTGGTTGTTATTATGCTAATATGTTAAACAAAAATATATATGGTTATGTTCTGATGCTAGGCTGGTGCACAATCGTCAATTGCTTCAAAAATGATATCTTGCCCAAAAACCACTAGTAATTGTTACACAAATTGTTAGCATTAGTGTTCGGTCATAACGCGTGAATCGATATAGAGCATTGTAATATGTTTTGAGAGACGCAGCGTGAGAATTTCAAAATGGATTTCTTTTTTGTAACCAGGCAAGGCTGGTTCGCTGTCAATGGGAGTTCGATACGCCGAAAGGAGTTAGTGTGTGCTCGACACAGCGGACCATGATATTCGTTATGGTATGTGTACTGCATAACTAATGAATTAGCGGTATACATGTTAATTGCTTATGCTATAATATGAAACCGGGGATTACTTAGTGTTGCTCTAGGTAGTTGATAATAACAAAATAAGCAAGTGTGGTCTCAGGCCTGAGCCATACCTTGCAACAATATTGTGCATAAATTTTACATGAAAATGGATTGATAAAAACAAACATTGCCGCAGAAATGGCCTAACAGCAAAGAACTGTTCACAGACGCTACACAATTGATTGCTGGTAATACCACGTGAAAGAAATAATAAATCTTGCGGATCATTGAGTTGATCATGACACGTGAAATAGCGCGCTAGTGGTGGGAAAAAATAGTTAGTGGTACTTATAACAATGAACAATTAATAAAAAAATCTATCAGTTATACGAAATGAAAGTAGTTTATTACATAATAAAGGTTATAGACATGTAGAGCCTGAAACACATTTTGAAATTTGTATATTGCCAGAATCAGGCGGTTGGATAAAATTTTTCTATTTGTCAATGCATACCAAAGTAGGTATCACATTTTGTATGATAGTAAAATATTTAGGATGTCTGAACACAATTGTATAAGGATCGCGATACACGGGTTTCAATTTTTCAATAGCAGTGTCATTATGAACGAGTACTTTCTTGAAGCTATGGAACTGCGGATTAACAAAGGCTGACCGAGGAGGTTGTCCGGGCTGCTGGGCAGACATTATACTAAATTGAAGTCGAAGACGAGAGGCTTCGAATTTTTGGTCATCCTTTGCGGGTAATAAACATGGGAGCTGACTAGGCAGTCGTATGTGCGTGCAATACAAGAGTTGTGACGCACACATTCTAATGGATTCGCATATAATGGAACGCATAGCCAGCAGGACAAAAGGTAAAGCATCGACCCAGTTGCCTTTAATAAACGAGAGTGCTTAAGCTGCTTTGAGTTCTATATGCATTCTCTTTATCATACTGTTAGATTGGAGGAAGTAGGCAGTATTCTCGCGATAAGTGCATCCCATGAACCGCAAGGTAGTTTTGAAACCTTCAGATGAGAAGCATTTATCTCGTTAGGAACACCATGATGTGCTATCCAAGTAAAGATAAAACCATTAATGACTTCAATATCATAAATTTTGCTAAGAGGTAAATGCAGCATGACATCGGGGGAGCCTATAATTCATAGCTAAAAAGTAGCTAAATCTTGAACCTGAGTCAAATGAGCTATGTCGATTTAGACGATGACTAGGCATGATGTTGTTGGGAAATTTTTAACTTACAATACCTGTGCCGGGTGATTTTGTTCTTTTGGCATATAGCACGCTCAGAGACACATTGCTTAGCGTTCTGCCTTTGTCTATGTCCCAAGAAACGATCTCTAATAAGTTTGCCAGTCGCCTTCCTATATTGGTCAGAAATAGAGTGAATGAAAACGGAAACATTTCTCTGGAGGCTAGTTGGCAGAACTCGCATATGGGGCTACGTACCCGTAAAGAAGACAATGACCATACATTCCAAAAGTCGGCATACGTTCTTGGTGGGATGACAAGCTTCTAATCTTTGAATATGTTGTTCCTTTCGTAGGAGGGATGATGATAATGCAAGTTTATTGAGAGTCACAAAGTTGATTGAGAATAGCGAATGCGAATGTGGTTGTAACGAGACGTCTGGACTGGAAAGTTCGTTTTCAATAATGTTTTGTTCTTGTTTTCCATAAAATATGTCGATTTGCCAATCACTAAGAAATGTCAGCTGTCTTTCTACTCTGACAGGGTACATTGCTACGATTGAAGTCGCGTTTCGTAGTACGCTAACTAATGGTGAATGATCTGTATAAACAACAAATCTGCTGCTGCCTATTGTGCTAACGAAGTGGTGTACTTGGTCATGGAAGTTGAGAAGTTCCAACCGAAAGTGTCGTATATAGTTTCTACAGGTTGTAGAGTACGCGAGTACAAATTAATAGGCTTCGGAACACCATCGATTTCTTATTCCATGTTGGTCACAATGGCAAAAACATAAGCATCAATTTTGAGTAGAATAGTGCGGCAGGGTGGCTCAGTGTTTAGAGCACAAGATTCCGAAGCAGACGTGCCCAGGTTCGAGCCCTGCCCACGTTAACTTCTGGCCAGTACATAATGAGTTCCCAATAAGGACGAAACAGGTCTACTAGATGAATTGCCTTTTCTACATTATACAAATCTTAGTTTATACTGAAATATATAAGTAATTACTGGGTCAGGTGCTTATATCAAGACCGCAACCTTGATTATAATAATAGTTCATTAGCATGGATCTGTTAGCATTGTGTCATTTTTTAACTTTTTGATTACATTATGGAGTAATTTCTCGTCTTCAGACGACTATGCAGTAGTAGAGTTTCTGTGAATTCCTTTTCGATTCCGCAAGTGGTATATAACATAAAGGTTGTTTTAATGGGCCGGAAATGATCTTGCGATAATAGTTGAAAATTCCTTATATTTTCTGTACGTCTTTGGTGACGCCAGCCAGCCCAGGGAAGATAAATGACATCCGTTTGGTAAATTCACGTAACGGTGCAGGTAACTTCGACTATTATAGAAATACTTTTGTTGATTATAGCACCAATTCTTTGAAGTATATCGACTGAATGATCGAGGGAACTTGATTTTCGTTTTTAATGATTTGGACGGTGTTGATTCGCGATTTTATTATCATTTACTGTGTCTCTGACGTATCTTTCAAAGATTTTGGTCAAATCAGATATAGATCTCTCTGAAGAGGGTAGCCTAACACCATCAGATTTGAGAATGACGGATAGATACTGAACTATATATGATTTCAGGATATTTATGTTCGGAAGTAACTTACAGGACATTAAAATGTGTACAATAAAACAGATAAAAGGACCTAAATTTTTCAAAGAATTAATTTGAAATATACGTAACCTGTAAACTTTTATGCTAATAACAAAACGCTTGCCAAAATTTCCTTCCACTGTTTGAACCGTCAATCTGGAATTAATTTTCGCTACTACAAATTGAACAAAGAATACGGTACAAGAATCACGTAGGCGAGACAAAATTTCAGACCGATTACACTACAGAATTCTATGAATTAGAAATATACAAAACTTTTGTCACAGATTAAGCAAGATGATGAACCAGTGATACAAATCTACGTAGTCGAAGTGTTTCTGTCGATTGTTTAATGTACAACAATAATTCCCGTCCAATCAAATATTTTAGTTAAAAACTTTTGCTTAATTATTTGTATTGTGAAAACAATTTGTGTCAGTAAGTTATAACATTACTTAAGGCTCTCTCCACAGTCACAGAGGCAGTCGCCACTGCGGAGAGGACAGTTTCTATTAATGGCCGTTATTAGGGTCAGGAAGAAATTCAATGACAAATGCCGTGAGAGTTCGTGAACGTTAGCCGCGTTTTCATGTCCAGAGTTCATACTAGACACTAGTTATTTGTGTCCTGGTCGTTGGCAGTTGATACTTTGCGCAGGTGTACGTCAATAAAGAGAATTAACGGCAAATGCCATGAGAGGTTATGTATGTGTGCAGCGTATGGTTATCCCGAAATCCTTCTAGACACTTGCTCTCTCCTCCTGTTTGTTTGCTGGTGATCCTTTGAGTAGATACACCTGAATAAGTAGAATTGTTGAAGCAGGACTTGTTAATTGTTGTTCAAAGGCCTTGAGTATTCTTGTTGGAGTCCTGCGGCAAAACCGAGATGGCTGGCTTACATAGAAATTCAATTAATAAATTATCGATTACGGTTAACTAGATACGCAGTAACAAGCAGATTTGCGTGACTGAACGTAAACGCAAGAAGAGTAATCGGTGTAGATAGTCAATGCAGCAAAGAAAGCGACAGCAATCACAGAATGCGTGCAGAGCCGAATGTGTGACGTCGAAATTGCATCACGCTTAAATAAATGCGATTTTGCACGTAATGTTTCAATGGTAGTTTGGGCGTTATCATTGGTCCAGTGTATTAAAATTTGAATTTAATTTTTTTTAAATGTCGGCGAATTAATTTGAGACGTATTATATATTATATACAGATAAAACTAAAAAATTCATTTTAACGCTCCAGGTAGTGTGTCTTGCAACATTACTAATAGGTCAACAGGGTTAGCAGTACTCTTGGTGGCTGTGTAGGGGACGATATTTCTTCCGACAAAAGTAAAGTAATAATTTATTCATAAATTTAAACCACTGTGGCTGATTAAAACGTATATCAAACGAACATTAGTTTTGCGGGCGGTGATGAAAATTACTATATTCAAGTTTGAGACCTTGATATAAACACCTGACACATTAATTACATACATTTGTCAGTATAAACTAAGAATTGTATAGAGGAGGAAAGGCAATTCATTCAGTATACCGGTTTCGTCCTTATTGGGAACTCATCACGTATTAGCCAGAATTTACTGCGAAAATGGATTGAACCTGGGCACGTCTGTTTCTGAATCTGGGGCTCAAAAACCGAGCTACCCTGCCGCACACTACATATAATTTTCAGTTAAATACTAACTAACTTGGTTAGATTTTTTCTTTTAGGTAGAGTTTATATGGCATCCGTTAGGTCTCAAAATTGCCAACAAACCGTTCCCATACGGTCATCGTTGAATAGATACAACATTAAATGGGTAAATAGCATTGAAATGAACATTTAAATGATTAAAAAACATTGGTTACGCGAGCGGTGAGAAGAATTACTATAATCAGGGTTGCAATCTGGATATCAACACCTGACCCATTAAGTACATAAATTTGCCTGTATAAACTAAGAATTTTATAGTGTAGGAAAAGCAATTCATCGAGTTGACCGATTTAGTCCTTACTGGGAACTCATCGCGTAATGGTCTGAATTTTCCGCGGACTGTGTTTGAACCTGGGCACGTCTGGTTCGGAATCTGGTGTTTTAACCACTAAGACACAATGTGTGTTGTGATGAACAACGTGATGATGACGACGATCCAACCTGCGCTTGGGTTTTAGCAAAAGCGGCCTGGCAAATTCAGGGCGATTTACCTCGAAATCTTCACGCTGCGTCTCCCAAATCTTACACTGCTCTATTTTGCCTCACGCGGTATGACCGACCACTAGGGCTAACAATTTGTGTAGCAATTCCTAGTGATTACCTGTCATCATATCATTGTTGAAGCAACCAACAAGCATATTTAAGCCCAGCATTTATGGTACATACTATTTTTGCTTAATTCTGTTCGAACTCTGTCATACATTTCTTATCTAGCCTCGCAGAGAGGAATTTTTTTCCTTTTTTTTCGGAGAGGAAAGTGTTGTTACGACACAAATTAATTGCCGATATATTGCGTAAATTAAATTAAATTTTATTTACGTTGCACCAATGAGAAAAAGGGAAACTTACCGTTAACGAATAGTGTGCAAGTGGACATATATTACCATGGCATGGCTATTTAATCACGGCAATTTACCATGCAAGTCAGTTGTCGCATTTGCCTTCTGCTTTGCGTTACGTGTGCGTGCTGTCGGCTGTCATTACCTACGCTGGTTATTGGATTGTCTTCACCAACAATTGGCAACATCGTGTTGCAGTACAACCAGCGAGACGAGCCAATTAATGCAGAACTTCAACGAAGTTTCCACATCGAGATTACAACGCAACAACAGAAGGAACCACAGCCAGAGTCAACCCGAGGCTCTATGACATCTTCACACTGAAAGATCTTTCTCGGCATTTGGCGTAGAACGCACGACCGGCCCTGTTATGGACCCTATCAGAACAATAACTCTATATCCATAGCACTTTAACCGAGTTTGTAACGTCGTACGGCATTTACTTGAAGCCGGGGCGTTTACAAAATTGGCGACCGCGCCAGGATATTGAGTATTGTAATGCTTTTTTTTGGTATAAATAAAATTGACTTTCTTTTTCATTTATTTGGGATAAAAATAGATTAACATTTGCGTTTACGTCTTCTTTACTCTGATCGTAGTCTTCTGGGAATTTTGTTGGGTATATGTTCGTGGATCTGTGGTGAATTTTTTGGGTATAATAATAATAATAATACATTTATTTGGCATCAAAGGACAACTGGCCCTCTGTTCAACTTTCCTACGTACAAAACTGCACCGTGCGTACTCGACAGGCCCAATTGCGGATAATTTCAATTTTTGAAAGCAGTTACTGTGACGTGTTTTGTGAAGGATCTAATTCATCTGTGCTCTGTGCTCATTCAACTGGGGAAGCTGTTTGTGGGTAAGCGTTTCGTTAAAGTATATTTATACAATTTAATATTGCTTATAAATTTATGCTTCTAAGATCCCGTAAGATTGTTAGAATGTCAGGTCCAATTTTAGATATTGATGTTCCTGTTTGGGATGGAGATAGTGAACTATTCTTTATGCGTGTAGACTCCGCTTTCTCCCCGTTTCCTGATTATGACAGTCATCAAAAACTGTCGAAGGTTTTTGCTAAACTACCTTCTGAATTGCAGCGACGGATTTATCCTAAGCTTGAGGCCATTAGGAAGCTACCTAATCCCATTTTGGGCCTACAAAACGAAGTAGAATCCTTGCTTGGGCCCACAGAAACTGAGCAGATAATAAATAAATATGCGCAGTTAGACATGCCAAACCTTGGCCCCATCGAAATTTTGAGGGAATTACGGAAACGTTGGTATAAAACCAACATTTCTGACCATGAGGCTAAGGTTGTTTTTATCAGCAATCTTCCACAAGCATTAAAACTCTTTGCCAGACAACTTCCCAACACTCTCTCTATAGATGACTTATCTGAGAGATGTGAGTTAGAATATAGGGTTTTGGAACCCAAAGTGAATCCGTCATCCTTTTCTTCACCCCCGCAAGATGATAGACTCTCCTCTTTAGAGAGGACAGTGGCGAACATGGCTAAAGTTCTAGAAGGATTGGCCATAACGAAATCCGAGCTAAATCAACTGAATGCTCGACCCAAATTTATTCCTAAACCTAATTATAACGGTAGGCGGCGATCGAGATCCCCGCAATCCTTTAACAGTATGCCCCAAAGAACTGGTGTTATAACCACCAGAAGTTTTTTTATTCATGCCAAGTCTGTCTTTGTCGTTCCGAAGAATTTCCGAATGAGTGCAATTTCCACAGTTGACGGAAAGTACAACAGACCACAGGCGCAAGGGTGCATCAGGATCGGGAAACGTTTGGCGCAGGAAGTAGAAGACCGTACTTTCTGCACATCAACGGCATCAACGGCGCCACAGGGAAGAAGCCAACTACAATCCGACATCCCTGTCGACTCTTTTCGTCCACGCCGAATTTTTCACATAGAGAACCAAACGGACAACGCCGGTCGCAATCACCAGCCTACTTGTTTGCATGACCCGGCCAAACAGCCCAACGAGCTTCTGCACTTCTTGATTTCAAAACTGGCGAAGAGTTCATCGTAGACACAGGTGCAGCAGTCTCAGTTCTCAAGGGTGATTCAATGGCCGAGATGTCGCTAGGCGTTCTTCTCGCAACAGCTACAGGCGAGCCCATACCAACTTATGGCTGCCGGTACCGCACACTCAACATAGGTCTACGACGCGAATTTTCTCACAACTTCATCATTGCCAAGGTCTCACATAATATAATAGGCCTTGATTTCCTTCTGAAATTTCGGCTCATTGTTGATCTTGCCAATCAAAAGATCATCGACCCCTCCACCGGACTTGAGCAAAGTTTTTGGACACTTGCCTCCGAGCGTTTGGAGTTACAGGTCATTCAGCCAACCCCAGTGCATCATTCAGCAGAGATATCAGCAGCTCTTCAAAAATACAAGTCGCTTTTCGATCTTAACAAGTCAGAGCTACGAGTCTCCAACACGATGCACCATATCGTCACAGAAGGACAACCTATTGCACTCAAGAAGCGACCACTGGCCCTGCTAAGCTGAAAGCTGCCCAAGAGGAATTCTCAAGGCTTTTGGAAGAGGGAATCATCAGACCATCGAAAAGTTCATGGGCGTCACCACTGCACTTAGTCTCCAAATCAAACGGATCGTACAGAGCCTGTGGAGACTACCGTAAGCTAAATTCAGTGACAAAATCTGATGCATATCCTATTCCAAATATCAACACATTACTTGAAAAACTCAACGGCAGCAATTTCTTCTCAGTGATTGACCTCAGACAAGCGTACCATCACATCCCGGTAGCACCAGAGGATATCGAGAAAACTGCAGTCATCACTCCATTTGGCCTTTTTGAATATCTTTACATGCCTTTTGGACTTAAGTGTGCTACTCAGACATTTCAAAGATTCATGGACAACATACTTCGCGACGACTCTGCTTATTGTATGTCATATCTCGATGACATTATGGTATTCAGTCCAGATCTAGAATCTCATGCAAAACATCTACGAAATGTCCTCTCACGCTTATCCAACCACGGACTCAAGATCAACTGTGACAAGACGCAGATTGCAACTTCATCTGTGGACTTCTTAGGGCATCGTATCACGGCCCAAGGTATTCAACCGTTGCCGTCAAAGACGAATTCAATCAAGAATATCAAGTCACCAAGGACTGTGAGCGAGTTGCAGAAAATCCTGGGAGTACTAAACTATTATCGCAAGTTCCTTCCGGGCCTTTCAAAACAACTTTATCCTTTGTGCAGGCACCTGCGGAACCGAAAAGGACTTAGCAAGAATTCCATCATTTCTTGGTCATCCGAAGACGAGGAATTACTTCTACTTGCCATCAACTCGTTAGCAAATGCCACAATGCTAACGCATCCAGATTTTGAAAAGCCATTTCTACTCACGACAGATGCTTCTGAATTCGCTATTGGAGCCACGTTGGAACAAGAGATCGACGGAGTTCGGAAGCCTATCAGTTTCTACTCGCGTACTCTCCAACCAGTAGAAACGAGTTACGACACTTTCGGCCGAGAACTTCTCGCCATCCACGACGCAGTGCGCCATTTTATCAGCATCATTGGCAGTAGCAGATTTGTTGTTTTCACAGATCATGCACCACTAGTTAGCGCACTACGAAACGCAACTTCATCTATCGCCAAGTACCCTGCCAGAGTGGAAAGACAGCTTTCTCGTCTAAGCGAATGGCAATTTGACGTCTTTCACGTCAAGGGCAAACAGAACTTCATTGCAGATGCCCTGTCCAGGCCAGACGTCTCTCTACAACCACCTTCGCCGTCACCATTCACTGTCAACTCCGTGGCACTCAGTGAACCTGCACTAACGCCAACTCTCCTGCGAACTGAACAACGCGGTGACATTCACATTCAAAGATCAATAGCCCGTCACCCAACCAAGTTCATATGCCGTCTGTGGGAAGGCTTACCAATTGTTTACTTCACGGATACGCCAGTTCTGCCGACCAGCCTTCAGAGAAAAGTTTTCGATTCAATTCATCCAATTACTCGCCCAGGAAGCTAAGCGACTGTCCGACTTCTTACAGATCGTTTCTGGGGTCACAGACTTAGGCAGAATGTTAAACGGTGGGTCTCAGAGTGTGCTATTTGTCAGAAAAACAAGATCACACGACACACTCGTTCTAAGTTGCAACATTTTCGATCTACTTCTCGCCTAGCCATCGTCCACATCGACATAGTTCATCTGACAAAGGTTCAAGGTTTCAGCTACCTTCTAACTATGATCGATAGATTTACACGGTGGCCTGCGGCATTACCTCTTGGCACCATTTCTGCAGACGAAGTAACTAACGGTTTTATCTCTGCATGGATATCCAATTATGGTGTTCCCAATGAGGTCATCACGGACAGAGGCACTTGCTTCTCATCTGATCGTTTCAAAACCACCTTGCGGTACATGGGATGCATCTTACGCCAGACGACTGCCTACCATCCCCAAGCTAATGGCATGGTAGAGAGAATGCATAGGGAACTCAAAGCTGCTTTAGCATCCTCGTCCATTAATGGCAACTGGGTCGATGCACTACCTTTAGTTCTGCTTGCCATGCGTTCCCGTACTCGTGAATCCATTAAAACGTCTGCGTCACAACTCTTGTATGGCATGGATCTACGCCTGCCTAGTCAGCTCCCACGTCTACTACCGGCACAAGATGACCCACAAGACGAAGCTACCCGCCTTCGACTTCATTTCGGTAACATGTCTGAACAGCAGCCGAGACATACGCCTCGTCCAGTCTTCGTTCACCCACAGCTCCACAGCTGCAAGAGAGTACTCGTTCGCAACAATAATGCTGTTGCACCACTACAACCAAAGTATCGCGGTCCTTACCCGATTTTGCTCAGACAACCAAAATACTTCATTATTATGCAAGGCGCTACACCGACATCAGTAAGCATAGACAGGTTGAAACCGTTTATCGAACCGCCTGATCCTGAGAGCGTTCAACCTTCTACACACGTTTCAGGCTCCGTCTGACACAATCTCAATGTCCTGCTTTGTATAACGCGTAATTGATTTTTTTAAACATTAACATTAACTATCAAAATTTTTTTAACCTTACGTTATTTTTCGTATTTGTCTCACGTGGCATAACCAGCTGTTCTTAGCTAACAATTGTGTAGCATTTTTGAACAGTTCTTTGGTATTATGCCATCTCTGAGGCAATGTTCGTGTACATATTTTTATGCATTTACCTTTGATTTTAATGTATATATTTTTACATTATAATGTATTTCTCACACATGACATTACACTGCCTATTTTGGTATGACCAGCTACTTAGAGCTAACGCTTTCGTGTAGCAACACTAAGTAGGGATCAGCTTCATATCATGGTACAGGCTACTTTCAATGCATATCTCAACTTTATCAATTGCACGAAGACCACTCTTCAAATGTCATGACCACAACGTCGAGCTTTCTAGCTCCTTTGGTCGTATACAAACACATTGACAACGATCCAACCTGCTTAGGTTTTAACTTAAACCTGGCAAATTCAGAGGCGACTTACCTCGAAATCTTCACGCTGCGGCTCCCCAAACTTACACTGCTATATTTTGCCTCACGTGGTATGACCGACCACTAGAGCTAACAATTTGTGTAGCAATTCCTAGTGGTTACCTGGCATTGTTGAAGCAACCAACAAGCCTATTTAAGCCCAGCACTTATGGTTCATCATATTGGTTCGAACTCTGTCATGCATTTCTTATCTAGCCACGCAGAGAGGAATTTTTTCCCTTTTTTTCAGAGAGGAAAGTGTTGTAACGACACAAATTAATGGCCGATATATTGCGTAAATTAAATTCAGTTTTATATACGTTGCACCAATGAGAAAAAAGCGAAACTTGCCGTTTCAACCAATAGTGTGCAAGTAGGCATGGCATGCTATTTAAGCACGGCAATTTACCATGCAAGTCAGTTGTGACATTTGCATTCTACCTTGCGTCACGCGTGTGCGTTCTGTCGGCTGTCAATACCTACGCTGGTGATTTGATAGTTTCGCCAACAATTGGCTACATCCGTGACTCATCTTGTTGCGGTATAACCAGCGAGACGAGCCAATTAATTGCAGAACCTGAACGACGTTATCCACATCGTGATTACAGCTCAACCACGGGAGCGACAACTCAACCAGAGTCCACACAAGGCTCTAAAACATCTTCACATAGAATAACAATTCAGGAGAACGCATTACCAGGCATTCTTAAGGGCCCCCTATCAGTAACAAATCTCTATTCAGAGCACCTTAACCGAGTTTGTAAAGTCGTACGGTGTAGAGGCCCTTAGGTCACTACCATAAGGGGGTCTCTTGGATGCCAGGCCCGAAAAATCCATATATGCGGAATGATCATCTATCTTGGAACACTTAAGTTCCACTGAAATATCTCTTAAGCTACAATCCTTAAGTCCGCTAGTCAACTGCTCTGTATCTTCAGTATTTAATAAACCAGAAATGATATTATTAAATAACTTGTAATTTATATATTATATTAATTGAGTAAGCTTACCCGGATACGCTGATGTCCACAAATTACTGAACTGGAATGATTGAGACCTTAAAACAAGTATTAACTTAAAATACCCAAAGCAAATTTGTGGTTCTTTTCGCTGATAATTAAAAACAACAAAATGACGAGAAGATTACAAAGATTTATTCACAAAGAAATCGGAGATGGAACCACGCAGTGTCCCGCTTATGCAATTCAGAAACTCAGATCAAAACTCTCATTTTCTTCCACAAGACAAGTCCAAAACTTCGACAATATGGGCAAAAGAACTTCCAAAAAATTTACAATATTTTTCAAAAATTACAATTTTGTTTTAAGAAACCAGCGATAACATCAAATGTCCAAAAATAAAAATTGATTTATTTTTATATGAGAGGTTAATTTCTGCCCGATAATTAATTTAACCTCTACATACTCCCTCATGTTTAAGATGATTAACCATACATGATGTAGTCTTCATTCTTCGGTTTCTTGATGACTCTTCCAGACCTAGTTTCAACAAGTTGTGCTGGTACTTCACCAGATTTCATATTCATATTGCATTGTTCTTGATTCTCAGTTGTCTTGGTTTTAATCTTTACTTCTTTACCATATTTATTCGACTCTTCATTTTTCTCACCAATTTCTGAGTCACATCTCGCATCAACTTCTGGGTACTTCGGTGAATACTGTTCCTCAGTCTCCTCCTCCGTCCAAATGAACTGTGGAATACAGCGATCCAGTGTTACACATTCTACAGTGCCATTTACTTCTATAAATGCATTTTTTTCAGTCATATGATTGACTTTATATGGCCCCTTATAGAATGGAGTCAGACAATTCTGTCTGTTTTCGTTAGTTATGTATACATGCGATGCCAGCTTTAAATCTGAAGATACATAGCATTTGGTCTTTGGACTTCTAGTTTTGGTTGGAGCTAAACGACTCATTTTATCTCTCAATGCTCCAACAAACCAATCTACTGAACTAGAGGCCCAATCGAGACAACTTGGAGTTTCTATTAGAATATCTCCAGGTAACCTCAGTGGCTCTCCATAAACAAGTTCTGCTATGGATGTTCCTAACTGAACTCTGTATCTGTTTCGCATTGCCAACAAAACTATGGGCAAATCATGTATCCAACTAGATCCACCAGTGCAGCGTAATGCAGCCTTCAGCTCCCTGTGCAGTCTCTCAACCATCCCATTGGCTCTAGGATTATAGGCACATGTGTGTCTTACTTCTATCCCCATTGTATTCAATGATCTGATAAACAGTTCAGACATAAACTGACTACCACGATCAGTAGTTACCCTTACCGGTACACTATAGCGCGACACCCAATTATGCAAGAACATAAGTAAGACCTCTTGAGCTGTCATGTCCTTCAGGATTGCTACCTATAACTGACGACTGAACCGATCGACCATCGTAAGTAAATACTTTTGGCCGGAAATCTCAGGCATTTCCACTATATCAATATGAACATGCATGAATCGACCCACTGGTATACCAATCGTTTTAATTTCAGTTTTGGTATGACGCCAAACTTTACAAGTTTGACACCGGGCACATGTCCTTACCCAGGCTCTTAAGTCTTTCGACATCTTTGGCCATACATATCTATCAGTGACCATTCTGATAGTTGCCTTAATGGAAGGATGACTGAATTCATGTAGCTGCTGAATTACCTTATATCTTAATTCTAACGGTAAATAGGGTCTAGTTTGGCTCCTGGAGATTTCACATAATAACCACTTATTTCCAATCTTCCTCCGTGTATACGTGGTCTTCTTTCCCAGCACAGCTACTAAAGGATCGACAACTTGTGCTTCCATCAATTCTTCGACAAAACATTAGAAGAAACAACAGAGCATACGATTGACTTTGAACGAATTATATTTGCATCTGATACGTCTGGTCTACTGAGAGTGTCTGCCACCACATTATATTTTCCTGAGATATGACTAATAGTAAAATCAAATTCTGCGAGTCGGGTTATTTGTGAATTCACCCGCCGAGAATAATTTAGCCTATTTGCTTTCCCAAGGATACTCAACAACGGTTTATGATCAGTTAATATCATAAACTGAGGTCCATCTAGGTAGTGCTCAAAATGCAACATTGCAGAATAAACTGCTAGTAACTCCTTTCCAAGCGTATCATATCGCTTCTCGCGATCTTGGAGTTTCCGACTATAGAATCCAATCGGCTTGACTATACCATTTTCCCGTTGATGTAACACTGCTCCTATGGCTACATCAGAAGCATCTGTGACCAGCTCAAACGGCTTAGTCCAATCCACAGGCGCTAATGTGATATTTGGCTTAACAGATCTTAGCACTCTGAATTTTCCTTGTCGTCTTGGCTAAAATTAGGCCAGGACTTCTTGATTGTGCTTTGTCTACGAACTAGCCGTTGGTTAGTGACCCCAAAATTCGTGCTAACCTGGTAAGAACCGACGATAGAAGCAATCATGCTCCAAAAATCTACGCAACTGGCGTACAGGTCTAGGTTCTGTACATCCTTAATTGTTGTACCTTGTCTTCCAAGGGGTTTGATCATCCGGCAGAATCAAGATATTTTACGGTAGAGCAACCAATCCTACTCTTTTCTGGTTTCACTACCAATCCGTAATGTTCCAGCTTATACAAAACGATGTCCAAATGCTCCCGGTGTTCCTCCCTAGATTGACTATATATAATGATGTCATCTATATACACTCTAGCAAATGAACAGTCTTGAAGAACTTCCTCTGTCAGACGCTGGAATGTCTGACTTGCATTCTTCAACCCAAAAGGCATACATAAGAATTCATGCGATCCTCCTCCAGGAAATCGCACTGCTGTAAGCGGTATAGATTCTGCCTCCATAGGTACTTGATAGTACGCCTTCTGCAGATCTAACGTTGTATATACCTCATACCCCATTATATCCCTGAGCAAATTACTCTGGTTCGGTAGAGGATACGAATCGCCTTTCGTAACCGAATTCAATAGACGATAGTTACCACAAACCCTCCATTGACCTGGTTCAGGTTAGGGAACGACCACTATTGGAGATGCAAAGTTGGAATTCGAACGGCTACAAATTCCTTCTTCTCTCAACCGCTTAAATTCTTCGATAGCAACCTGCTGCTTGTGTTGTGCTAACGGTTGAGACTTGGGCGAACAAGGTAGTGGCTCCACCAACTCGATTTGGTGTTCTATGCCTGTCTTTAAACCCTTGCGCTTAGCATTGAATGGCAGAAACACGGCCAGGTGTTTCTCGATGACATCCGCCAAGTCATCGGCGACGACGGGTCTGGGTAGTCTCAATGACCTAACAACTTAGGTCCCAGTCTCAGCATAAGTCACTATCCCAGTGCTTTGTCCAATGGTCCTAGATTTGGGATTCAGCGAGATTAAAATGGATCAAAAGTTCATCTCAATGATGTTATCCCAACATCAGCGACCAGAAAATTCCACGTAAATGGAGATTGTTCAATGTCACTGGGATAAATTCTTTAACTCCCCTTAACTCCTCAATTGGATCATTAGCAGTCTATAGTTGGTAATCGAATGGGGCTATCAATTTCCACCACATCAGATTGAACTATGCTCACCCTGCACCAGTGTCTATTAATTTAGCTACTCAAGTTCATCAAGTAACGAACTTATTGTTACTATAACCAGCAACTTTAAGATTACCTGCCAGCCGAAATCTAAATAGATTTACGAACTGTATTACTGGGTGCGTCTCTTCCATCGAAGTTTCCGAACTAACTGATGATTTATATGCCAATGAATATGCATACTTTTGGAGCCTTTGGTGCACCCCCTACGGCTCCTATTAGCGGGGGCTTCATTAGTTTTCCAGCAGCTTCGACCAGGCTACAGGAAGAATACTTTCTTTCCATCGGAGACCACCCAACTTTGGAAATGTGCATCCCCCTCCTGACATTTTCCAAATTCGGCGTATTTGCGATGCGATATGCACCACTCACGTGGTCCTTGTACACTCTCACGCGATTCGCCTCTCCAATGCTTGGAATTTGAACGTTGACTCCGAGAATTTACCCTACTTCTGTTGGAACTTTCCTTATTGCTTTTTATCCAACCCACATCCATGCGGAGGGTACTTAATTCATTCCCTATGGTCAGGAGTCTCTCTGAGAGATGTCTGAGTTGCTGCTCCAGGCGTGAATCTGCGGTTACTGCATACACCTTAGGTTCCATCTGACGATACACATTGTCCAACCCTTTGAGCTTCTTGGGCCACTCTAGTTCCAATGTATCATATACATCCAATGTAGCTCTTAGTCTAGCAGGCAATTCTGCTACAAATATACTATTTATAACTTCCTCATATATATCAAGCCCGATGGATTTTGAAATTAGTCTGTCATAAAATTCAGATGGAAGTAGATTTCCCATCTTTTCCTGGCGTAATAAGTCAGTCATCCGTTCAATCCTCTCGGATTGATATCGTCCATGGAGTTCTTCTACTAGAAGCTCAAATGCATTTTCTGGTTCGTTCTCAGTAACAAAGTTCCTGAGTCTAAACAGATTCTTTTTTAATGGCTCAGGTAAGTACCACCAGGCCGAGGCAAACCTTTCTATAGGGTCCGTCATCCGTTTTAGTTTAAAATAAAATTTTGCTTCTTCGACCCATTCAGAATGGTTGTCTGGTCTGTACATATTAAGCTTGACATTGTTATCCATAGAATTTTGGCAATAACGATCATCTACATCATATCTTCCGGAATAAAGTATCCTGGCGCGGTCGCCATTTTTTGTAGAGGCCCTTAGGTCACTACCATAACGGGGTCTCTTGGATGCCAGGCCCGAAAAATCCATATATGCGGAATGATCATCTATCTTGGAACACTTAAGTTCCACTGAAATATCTCTTAAGCTACAATCCTTAAGTCCGCTAGTCAACTGCTCTGTATCTTCAGTATTTAATAAACCAGAAATGATATTATTAAATAACTTGTAATTTATATATTATATTAATTGAGTAAGCTTACCCGGATACGCTGATGTCCACAAATTACTGAACTGGAATGATTGAGACCTTAAAACAAGTATTAACTTAAAATACCCAAAGCAAATTTGTGGTTCTTTTCGCTGATAATTAAGAAGAACAAACTGACGAGAAGATTACAATGTTTTATTCACAAAGAAGTCGGAGATGGAACCACGCAGTGTCCCGCCTATGCAATTCAGAAACTCAGATTCAAAACTCTCTCATTTCCTTCCACAAGACAAGTCCAAAACTTCGACAATATGGGCAAAAGAACTTCCAAAAAATTTACAATATTTTTCAAAAATTACAATTTTGTTTTAAGAAACCAGCGATAACATCAAATGTCCAAAAATAAAAATTGCAACTCCCATCTGAATTTTATGCCAGACTAGTTTCAAAATCTATCAGGGTTGATATTTCGGAAGAAGTTATCAACAGTATATTTATAGCTGAATTGCCTTCTAGATTAAGAGCCATCTTGAATATCTATGACACATTGGAACTAGAGTGGCCAAATAAGCTCAAAGGATTGGACAAATTGTATCGCCAGAAGGAACCTAAGA
The DNA here is from genome assembly GCA_029291075.1 of Eudiplozoon nipponicum. Lineage (NCBI taxonomy): Eukaryota > Metazoa > Platyhelminthes > Monogenea > Mazocraeidea > Diplozoidae > Eudiplozoon > Eudiplozoon nipponicum. The sequence continues at coordinate 240 of JAQBSW010009172.1, read as the reverse complement.
TGCATGCAGTAACAGCGGATTCACGCCTTGAGCAGCAAGTTAAACATCTTTCAGAGGGAGTCTTGACTGTAGAGAATGAAGTAAGTACCTTCCAGCGCGATGTGGGTTGGATTAAAACCTATGATGGAAAGTTTAGACGGAGGAAGGATACTATTCTCGGGATCAAAGGTCTACTTCAAAGCATCGTGGAGGCGAAACGCGTGAAGGTGTTCAAGGACCACGCGAGTAGTGCATTTCGCA
>JAQBSW010009171.1:0-30228 GCA_029291075.1 Eudiplozoon nipponicum | reverse complement strand
TTATAACAGCGAGGATAAGCATAAAATTCCATATATCAGACGTATTTAACTATAAAATTCCGCCACAAAATATTTTAGAGGCTACAAATTTAAAGTTAAATATAACATAAGTGTTTGTCTTTGTTAAGTTGTCATAAATAAATCTCATTTTCTCATCAAGTATTTCAAAATCCCATATTTATACATTATGGAAAAGAAAGAAAACCAGAAGATTCTAATGGAGAGAGACTTTGGAATAGCAAAACGTTTCACACCACAATGAAGCCAGTCTCAACGCCAATACAGGTTTCTTTCTGCTTGCATAAATCGGACTGCAAGTTATTAATCCACAACGATTCATAGATTTCAAAATCTTTTATTTTCCTAACATGTAATATTTTAAAAGCAAACTAGAGTCAACACTCGTGCTAAATTTTTTTAAAAAATGCTGCAGAATTTAGAAAGGTTTCGAAATCAGTGATGAAATATGATCATTTGTAATTGAGATAAAAATGATATTGCAGACTTAACCCACACGTTCAGATCTATTTCGTTCAATTACCCTCAGTCCCATTATAACTCACAACATTAATTCGATCCTTATATCCCATTCCAGTACAAAACAGTGTCTTGATTGATCTAGCAGGCTTCCCTCGCTTTACCAGAATACTTTTTGAAATAATAGAGGCAAACCACCTTTGATATAGCACAGAAAATCTGAAACCACAGTGAAGCTACCGTCAGACATTTGTACTAAAAGAAATATTTAAATTAAGATTGTGATCTTGATATAAACCCCAATCTACTTGTATATAACAAGTCGAATATAATAACAAAACTACCGTCGGGCACACGTACGAATACCAAGTCCTTAAATCAAGTTTTCATGTTAGTACGTGTGACTGGAGGTAGTTTTGCTACGTTGTTCTATTGGTTAACTAAAATATGATTAGTGTTTATATCCAATTGGCAAATTTCATTTAACGCACTGTTATCACCACCCGCGCAATCAATGATTAGTTAGTTTACACTATGGTAGTTGACAGGGCTTCAAGTATCATCATTTTATGTGAATAAGCACAACAATAGAACACTTCCAACTGTATAGGGTGGATTGCACTCTTTAGTTAACGATAATGAACGTGTGCAGATCCTGTATTCCATCGAAATTGAAACTTCAGAAGACAGGACGTCAGATTCACCTATTATGCGGTCCCTGACGAAACTACAAACTTCTGTCACTTTAAGTAGTCTGATGCCAATTTGGAAACAACTTAAATTGATTAATTAATCGCTAACAACCTCTGCTTATGTTATGTCGGAGATTGAGGATATTATGGAGCAAGGCTAATACACTGTGCTTATGATATTGACGGCGTTCGAGCTCCCTTGGCAGAATGATTCCTGCTAATATGTCGCATCTTAGCATAAAACTTAAATAGGTAGTTAAGTTTCCAAGCTGCGTCCAACACTTGAGCAATAAAACGCCAATGCTTTTCATTATCTTCTGTGTGCCTGTCTGAAAATTTTTCACACTTTCGAACCTAGATGCGATTCCCTCTTAAGTTCGAAGAAGATTTTGTATTCTAAAGATCCTTCATGTTAGTAGAGATAGAAATCAAGTTATCATGTTGTTATCCGTTTTCAATGAGCTGATATTCAGATGGACAACAGTTGGCTTATAGAGCAGAATTTCAACCGGATTCTGGCCATCGGAAAATTATGGCCCGATCCACTGGTTGAATGCCTGTAACAAATATGATTCGCTCGCATCCAGGAAAGATGATAATCTGTGTTCTAATTATCAGAACGCTGTCAATCTAAATACAATTTCATGTCACCGCCCCATCTGGTTGGCTAACACAATTACACCTTGCGGCTGGATACCAAAATTCGTGATGGGAAATCGAGTTCATCACAACCAGGTTAATGCTATAAGCATGATTGGAGATTAGTATGCCGTTGTCATTACTATTTTCAACCAGAGTCTATCCTCCTACAACTCGTTACTCACACAATCTTGACAGATTGACGTTGAAATCCCCAGCAATCACTACGATGTGTGAATGCTGCTCAAGGCCAGGAACTAGGTATGATAACATTTTAAAGGGATCATTATTTTCTTTATTAGACTGGTTGAGAGTTGGTGCGGACATGTCACGAGTCCGAAAACTAGGTTGCCTACGTGGAACCTAGAAAAAAATCAAACGAGTTTATCTCTCCAGGCAAGTAAGATATTAGCTACTGGATAAAAGAAAGATAACGATAAAGTCCAGCTTCTTGGATCACTTGAGAATTGGGAAGGCAGAAGAACGTATTTTCCAGTGAAATAGGCAAAAACAGACAAATTTTGGAGTACCCAATGCAATTTTTTATCCAATGATTCCCTGAAATTTAGATATAGTTCACGTGGATTTCAGCAGCAATAGCGTCTAATAATAATAATACCTTCTCAGATTATATGAATACGGTGGTTGTTTATGATATCACTGAGCCCCGTATCGGATTACCAAATATCGAAAATAGTTCAAGTAAATTACAATTCACTATACCTACGTTAGCACATTTAATACACGAACTTTAAACCAAGCTGGACAACAATAAGCTCTTGCACGTACGCTGGATAAATTAGAAATCGATATATGTTGCATATCTGAAATAAGAATTTGGTGCACCATCCACCATCTACGCGTCATTGAAAGCCAACCTCTGTTTCCACGGGGTTTTCTGAAGCCGGCAAACGAGACGTCGTTATTTCCCTTAACTCACAATCTGATGCTTGTTTAACGAAATGGATACTGGTAAACAGCCGACTTCGTGCGACACGCGTAAATAAATCTACTAAAATCAAAGCGATAAGCTTTAATCAACGATGCATCTGTATATGTCCCCAGCGAGTGTAGCAAATATGACAGAAAGGGCACTTTTAATTCCGATATAAGCTCTGTAGTAAGTAGAGAAAGAAGTTAATATACTGTCTTGATTATGAGCGACATGCATGCTCAAGTTGGGCGCCTAAGTAATGCAGAATTTTGTTTAGATGGAAGATTCGCATTAAAAACGACGCACAAATAGTGAACGACTCTTTGATAGCCGCGCGGAACACAGATTATACTTAAGTAGCAAAAACTTCAGATTTATTGGAAGACGTTGCGCCACATGGCGTTCACCAGTCCCCGGACAAAGTGGACTTAAATAGATAACATATCAATTAGTTATTGATGGCTTGGCTGCATCCAGGATTTTCGTCCTTTTGGAACATTTATGTCGAATCGGACCATGCGCTTATCTGTTGTAGATTTGCACTAAAATTTTCCAGGAAAATAAATAAGAATAAACCGAAAATAGTTGTAAGCAAATTCGAACAACCGTCCTTCCTATAACAATATGAAGATAGTCTAATGCCAAATTTAACTAGCGAAAATTCGAATTTACTTTGAACATTACGGACAACGCGGATACTGATGTGTGTGGCAATGTAGACTCTCGTAGACATAACCAATGGGTTCCTATAAAATCCAAGGGGATTGTCGAAAATAGGCGTAAAATTCCAGCTAGTGCGGCTTATAATAATGCTCTTCGTGTTGTAAGTCACACGCTTAAGCGCAGTCCAAAAGTCGATGTCAAAACCTTTTAGATAAGAAAAGCCAGAGAGTTTGAAGGAGTTATCGCATCACGTAAAAGTTATCGAAATTATAAATTATAACAACAGCTACATAATAACTGCTAGAATAAGTCGTCTTGACAGATGGGCTAAACACAATCCAGTAGACCGAGTTCGTCCTCATTGAGAATTATTCAAGTATTGCCCAGAATTTTCCGCGGGCGAGAGTCGAAACGGAACACATTTGCTTCGGAGTACGTGGCTGTATCCTCCGCGCCACTCGGACCGCAAACTACACGCAACTTTAAGCCATATACCAACTTTTCTATTAAGTTAGCCATTGATAATAGTAGGGATTTTAAATTACTTCCTCCGGTCAAATTCATGTGCTTTGTCTCTTTTACTTCATTATTGATCAGATATATACGCACCACCTTACATAATTATATCAATCTATGTAAACGTATTACCTATGTATACTGCAATATCTGGAACATTATATATATAGTATATTTTTAGAACCAAAAGGAATTAAGTTGAATTAAATGCACACATTATCTAAAAAGCGCCTTTAAAATGTACATGCAGAGGTGCACATACACACATATTGATATGATTGTTTATTTGTACACACATTTATATTCACACCGTTCGTATACTAACATGTTTTGCTTTGTCTTTTAGCATGTATATCTGCATTATATGATGAATAAAGCCTAATATTTTAGGCAACTCTTTCTTCTGACTTGTCGACTCTCTCTGCCCGTTTGCTGTGCTTGTTACTGTGATTCAGAACAATTTATTCATCATATAACCCAATCATGGAACGCCTACTCAGACCAGAAAGATTTGATGTTGAACCTAGTGCACCAGATGCAGCAAAACAATGGAATCATTGGTATCGTACATTCTGTGGCCTCCTAAAATCAGTCGAATCCATGAATCCGGATAAATTAGACACTCTTATTTCCTACGTCTCTCCTAACGTATATGAACACATCGTTGACTGTGATACATATGATCATGCTATCAAAACTCTAATGAATCTCTATGTCAGACCGAAAATGAAGTCTTTGTTCGTCATATACTCGCGACTACTAAACAAGAAAATGGACAAACATTGAATCAATTTGTTCAGATTCTGAAATCGTTAGCTAGGGAGTGCAATTTCAAACCAACTACGGCCGAGGAAAATCAAGACGATGCTCTGCGCGATGCCTTCATTAATGGAATCCAGTCCAATTCAATCAGACAACGTCTCTTAGAACACAACTCACTTAATTTTCAAGCGACTTTTGATCAAGCACGTGGTCTCGAAATGGCGGAAAAGCAATCATTATCATATCAAAACTGTTTGAATTCTGCACACACTGTAACGGTTCAGCCACTCTGTCCTTCATCAACCTCCGATAAATCTACAGATAATCTTGTTGCTGCTGTTAAACAAAAATGTGACTTTTGTGGGTACGATTATCATTTAAGATGGAAATGTCCGGCCAGAAACGCCTTCTGTAAAAGTTGTGGAAACAAAGGACATTTTAAAAAGGTATGTCGCTCTAAGAATCACCGCCCAGTGGTTTCGACGCTTCATCCTACTATATCTGCAACTGTATTAGCTGCTGCTCCTGATTGTCTCACCAAATGTGTAATAAATCTAGAAGTCAATAACATAAATTGTCATGTTCTCGTTGATACAGGCAGTTCCTGTAGTTATGTTTCAGAAGCCTTCGTTTTGAAAAATAATTGGAAAATTCACTCCTCTCAAGAAACAATAACCATGGCGTCTAGCTCATTTTCGAGTTATACCAAAGGCCATTGTTTTGTGTCGATTCAATATAAATCATGTGTTTATCAAAATATCAAGCTATCTATACTTTCTGATCTTTGTACTGACGTACTCCTCGGTCATGACTTCCTTGGATTGCATAAAAGTGTAAATATCTCTTTTGGTGGTCATAAATCGTCATTCACCGTCTGTTTACTGAAACCCGCATCTGTTACGTCCCCGCCTCTTTTCCACCATTTAACTGCTAACTGGAGGCCTATTGCTACGAAATCAAGAAGGTACAATCGAATGGATGAAATATTTATCCTGGATGAAATAAACAGATTAGTTTCTGATGCATTATCGAACCTTCAACATCCCCGTGGAGAGCACAAGTTCTCGTGGTATCGAATGAGAATCACAAGAAACGTATGGTTGTGGACTACAGCCAAACGGTCAACAAATTCACACTCTTAGACGCATATCCTTTGCCGAAAATGGACCAAATGGCTGAAACCATTTCAAAATATCATATATTCAGCACTTTGGATCTCAAAAGCGCTTACCACCAAATACCTATCCAAGAACATGAAAAGGTATTTACTGCTTTCGAAGCGTGTGGACGCTTGTTTCAATTCCGTCGCATTCCCTTCGGAGTGACGAATGGTGTCTCATGTTTCCAAAGAACTATGGATCATATAATCGCACGGGAACATCTCACAGATACATTTGTCTATGTGGACAATGTGACAGTTTGCGGGAGAGATACGCTTGAACACGAAACAAATCTCAAATTTCTTAATGCCGCTAAAAAATATGGATTGACCTTAAATGAATCAAAGAGCATTTTCGCAGCTAAATAAATTACTCTTCTTGGTTTTCAAATATCGAATGGAAAAATTAAACCTGATCCTGACCGATTAAAGCCTTAACAAGATCTCCCACCACCGTCGAATGTGCAATCGCAACAAAGAATTGTGGGATTTTTCGCTTATTATTCGCCGTGGATCTCTAACTTCTCTGATAAAATTCACTCACTCGTTCATAATCGAACTTTTCCTTTGCCCGTCTCTGTGAAACAAAATTTCGATGATCTTAAAAAAGAATTAGCCGTAGCAACTCTAGCTTCTATTCGTTGTGATATTCCGTTTGTCGTCGAAACTGATGCTTCGGACGTAGCTATTGCTGCCACTTTGAACCAAGATGAAGACCCGTGGCGTTTTTCTCTCGGACGTTGACGCCATCTGAAAAACATCACTCAGCTGTTGAAAAAGAAGCCTATGCCGTGGTTGAAGCTATTGGAAAATGGAGGCATTTACTTTTGGGTAATCATTTCAAACTTGTCACTGATCAAAGATCTGTTTCCTTTATTTTTGGCAATCAAAATCGAGGAAGAGTGAAGAACGACAAAATTTTGCGCTGAAAAATGGAATTATCACCTTACAGATTCGATGTTGTCTATAGACCCGGAAAAGATAATAAAGCAGCAGATGCACTAAGTCGATCCTGTTGTGGTGCGCTTCTAAATGGACTGGATTTAAAACAAATACATGATTCTCTTTGTCATCCTGGAATTTCTCGTATGCTTCACTTTGTGAAATCTCGTAATTTACCATATTATATTGATGAAATTCGAAAAATGACATTGAGTTGTGAAGTGTGCTCTGAAATCAAGCCCAGATTTCCTTCGGCAATTCAAGACCAATTAATCAAATCTACCCAACCGTTTGAGCGGTTATCTATCGATTTTAAAGGACCTCTTCCTTCATCAACTCGTAATCGTTATTTACTAACGGTCATCGATGAATATTCTCGATTTCCCTTTGCATTTGCTTGTCCTGACCTTAGCAGTCACACCGTCATACTTCACCTGTGTCAAATATTCGCAATGTTTGGGATGCCTTCGTACATTCACTCAGACAGAGGTTCTTCCTTCATGTCGACCGAGGTACAAAATTTTCTTCGGGAAAAAGGTATAGCTTCGAGTAGAACGACTCCTTATAATCCCAAAGGAAATGGACAGGTAGAAAGAATGAACTGTTCATTATTGTGCACATCTACCAACGAAACCCCTCACGAGCGTCTTTTTCGACACAATAGAAGGTCGACTTTTGGTAACACACTCCCAACCTGGCTTACTGTTCCTGGCAAAGTTTTACTCAAGAAGAATGCTAGAGTTTCAAAATATGACTCCTCTGTGGAAGAAGTTGAACTAATTCATTGCAATCCTAACTATGCGCATGTTCGTTTTTCTGATGGAAGAGAAGATACAGTATCTATCTGATGAACAAACCTCCTATAATGACGATACCGATATTGATAATGTTAAGGCAAATGGTGAATCTATGGATAACTCAAATGCTCGTGACCTATCAGAGAATCTCGAAAACCTTATCAATCAACAACAACGTGTTCATCCTTATAACTTACGAAGTGGAAATGTTTAAATACTATGTTTTCTCAATCCTTTTTGAATTGTTACTATAACAGTCTTGTTCCGACTCTGACGCTACGCTACAAATCGCAGTGGAGGAGAATGATATGATTGTTTATTTGTACACACATTTATATTCACACCGTTCGCATACTAACATGTTTTGCTTTGTCTTTTAGCATCTATATCTGCATTATATGATGAATAAAGCCTAATATTTTAGGCAACTCTTTCTTCTGACTTGTCGACTCTTTCTGCCCGTTTGCTGTGCTTGTTACTGTGATTCAGAACACATATACAGTCAATTGACTAGATTACTTTCAATTTATGTACCAATTTCTTTTGTTTATATAACGACGGAAGAAGCCAGTGACAACGTGCTTTCCTTGCATTTAAATAAAAAAGAGATTAATATCTTAATTGAACATAAATTGGTGAATGGATTATGTGGGTGTCTACATGTGTGTTTTACGCCTTTTGTCTTGTGTTGTACAAGGCATGCATTTGACTCAGCCTAAAACACTTCGATTTTTGGAATTTACTATATATTGTAAAAGATATTGAAGTCGAGTTGAGACATGCCGAAGGTAAATTAACCTATTTTTAAATAGGTTGCATAAGCCAGATTTATAATAAATTTATGCCTCCTTGCACTATCCGAATAACTGTGGATACTAAACTACACTTATTGAGAAAAACTAAACTAGGCATTTACAATATCTTATTTGTAGATCTATGTGAAAAACAACTTTAATACAAAGTATGATCACCAATAAATGTTTGATGCCAGTATTGGAATATCACGAACACCACTAGTTGCAAACCTATACACGGATAATTAAGAAGCATAATTCCTAAGCCTAATAATTACATAAAATTGTATTATTTTTATTAGTTACTTTAAATCAGTACTACCGTTTTTGGTCTAACGATTTTGCGACAGCTAAGCATCTTTTACATGTGGTGGAACATTTTATTTATCAAGATGATGAAAGAAATCTTAGATAAATCTATAAAATTTTAATTTGAAAGAGAACTATAAAAAATATTGTTTTAAACGTGAATATAATGAATTGCAGAAGGATATACTCAGAAAACCTACCGAACCAAAGATTGCTAATGAAAATGGCATTTCAAAATAACCAAGAGAGGAGTTTCAAAAAGGAATGAAAATTAAAATTATTCAAAATCCTTTTTAGGAACAGTAGATTGCTCAGGTGTTGAACAACAACAAATAAAATTAATTTTAAAATCTTTCAGGCGTTTGGTCGATATATATCAAGATACAATCTATTTTGAATCATTTGGCTAGCACATTAATCTTTACAAAATGTACTACATTAGAAAGAAAAATAATAGGAAAGAAATAAAAAGTTTAAAAGGATAAATTCAGAGCAAAGAATAAGAACCCAGTGATTCAACGATAATATAAAGCTTCTTTGAAAAATTCAGAAAACAAAATAGCAATAGTAAACAGAAATTTGGTCAAATAATCCTCGAGGGACACAATGTCATATTTTGGACAAAAAACTGAATTAATTGAAACTACTACCATGGCCAAAAGTAAATCCAAAGCAAGTGATAAACTACAAGTTTAAAACCAGTAAATGTAATAAGCACCACTAGAGACCAGACAAACTAATGATCAGTGTTAATTGGGCATTGGCTGCGCGGGCGGTTATAACAATTATTTAACTCAAGATTGCAACCTTGATATAAACACTCATCTTATTATAAATATACATTTGTCAGTATAAACTAAGCATTGTATAATGTAGAAAAAACAATTCATCCAGTAGACCAGTTTCGTCCTTACAGGTAACTCATCGCGTATTGTACAGAATTTGACGCGGACATTGTTCGAACCTGGACACATCGGCTTCTGATTATGTTGCTTAAACCATTGAGCCGTCTTGCCGCATACTACATACAATTTTCAGTTATAAACTAACTAATGTTTCTTGGATACCCTTTCCTTTAGGTGGAGCCCATATAGCATACCTTTAGACCTAGTTCCAACTAACCACCCAACTCTCATTAAAGAGCAGACACCACGCTTCCTGGAGATGTGTCATTGAATTTAACATTCATATAAATAAAAAATAAGCAAACGCCAACCAAATTTAAACTTCATTATCTGTGGTCTGTCTATAGATGCCCAAATTTCCTAACTTTCTATCATGCCTGATGTGAACCTTTTTTATCGCCTTATTACGTGCGCCATCAGTAAAATCCTCTATACATTTAAAGTCATCCGCGTGCAAGAAGGAAAGTACCAAAGATCTTATTTTAGTTTTCTCTCTAATTAGTTCATATTTGCGTTTCTCTAAATCGCTAATCAATGTATTCATTATGTTAAAAGTCAGTTCATGTTTAAGAGATCTATCTTTATCATTTAAATGAAATGGCAATCTAAATTTAAAACATTTAGGAATTACGCAATGTTTTAAACATATTTTAATGAAACGAATATTTTCCACTTGCCTTACTAATTACAGTTAAATACTGTTTGTTGCGAAGAACTAATATATATGCAAGTATGTATGATGAGTCGCCAGTAAGCACGAAACGAATGTGAATGAGATTATACTTTCCGTTCATGCTGCCTTTGGTTTATCCTTCTGGTCACAACTGAACTAATTTGTTACCAGGTTCGCAAAACCCACATACTCGTCTTCTACCAATTGTTTTCATGTTATGAGATAGCGATTTTGCAGCCTTCAACGTTGTAGCACCGTATTTAGAATAAACAAGATTTAACATAATAGTGCGATTGTGTGAAGTGATGATACCTGATTTTGATGCACGAAATATTTGACTACCCGTCATCATGATTTTTGCAACATTGATTCCAGGCAATGACATTCAATATCGGCTCATTCGTTGACACTGCGTCGCGGGAAATATTAGTTTAAACTGCCTCATTTATACTTGTTGTTAGATATCTTAAACATAACGTTTATTTAAAAAATGCTAAGAAATTGTATGTTGGTTTGTATATGTTCATTGAGCTGCATACCTCCTCGCAAATGAGATTATTGATTTAATGACACTACGACAACTGGTTTGCAGGTGTTCGTTTGCTTGAATTGAGTAACGGTTAATGGATCGCAAATATCCAGTGACAGCGATTTGGCAACATTCGACTATTCACTGATGGGCGTGTTTGTGTATGTGAGTTGTTTATTGTACCGAGAAGCTATCTGTCACATGGGAATAGGGCATCGTCGTTCATAACTAAATGATAACTGTCATTCTAACTGCAATAATGTCAGACCTATTTTACACTGTTTGAAACACTTTATCCGTTTCTAATTTAATTTTGCTACCTATTAATTATTTACTCTATTCATAGTATCTTACCCCTTTCTCACCGAAATGCCACTCGTAATTACTTCATTTAGAAAAGTAAGTGTAAAATAGGTCTGATGTGTGCAGTTAGGAAATGACAGTTATCATTTTAGTTTTATTTGTATGACCGTTACACGTGCCTGTAATTACATGTAACAGATTAGCTCTCAGTTTTAAGTAAACGCTCACGCACATACACACAAACACGCTTATCCAGTGAATAGTCAGATGTTGCCACATCGCTGTAATTTCACTGGGATGAGTGTATACTTGCATTAACTGATTACTCCTCAATTCAAAACAAACGAGAACACATACACACAGGCATGGCGTACGCTTATCTAGTGAGTTGTCAGTAATTGTCACTTTATCACTTTAATCTCATTGCGAAGAGTGTATACATCTAGACATATACACAAACCAAATTAACATACACTTTCTTAGCATTTTTTAAATAAATGTTATGTTTAAGATATCTAGCAACAAGTATAAATGAGGCAGTTTAAACTAATATTTCCACTTGACATACTGATTGTCAACTTAGTGGGTGATGTGTTTGGCATTGAAAAAGATTTCCGTACCTGGAAATCGAAATATCTGCAATAATCGTCATGATGACAGTGGACTCAAATATTTCGGTACGCAATCCGAAAATCAGGTAAATGATCCTTTCACTGTCGCGCAACATGTTTCTTTTAAATCTTATTTTAAGTCTTTTTCTTATTGGGGGTAAAGTGGATCGTGGTCAAGTGTCCGATATCACGAATGAGAGCATTTATCCAAGAAACCATTGGTCTACACCTACCACAGTTGCAGCCATCTAAAGAAAATGTTTCGATAGCCCACTATGTAGATAGAAAGTGGTTCACATGCGATCATCACTAAAATCTCTTCTGCATAAAGAATGGCCGGCCATGTGCTGAAGAACCGAGGCTGGAGTCTTGGTTTGTGTCAATATATCGCTCAATGCGATAGAAAATTGTGTACAATGCAACAAGATTAAAGTTAAGAGCGAGATTAAAGATCCTGATTGAAAAGACCGACTTCTAACTCAATGTTACATCTCGCACTCATTGTACGGTTCTAACCAGTCCACACGATCATACTTACTATCGAGCAGTTGTCATTATCATTGACTTAATTTAAAACGCGTGTGGTAGACAAAGAAACGTATTGATTCGGAACGAGTCGCCATGATCTGATGACGTTTCATATTACTTTATTCAGAGTAATCATTATTCATTTATACATATATATATATATATATATATATATATATATATATATATATAATTTGCTTTTATAGTAAAGGTTTTCATTACACCGCTGTATTCAGTGTTATACGCTTTGCTCATAAAGTCGCAAATTATTATTATATGCATATATACTCGTCATTATTAAGTTTATCACTATGTATTAATGCTGTCTAGTCGAAATAACAATCCTCGGTCTTGCTTAAACATGCTACAAAATTCAGTTTTTCTGCTGTATAATCAGTGTTTTAATATACTGGGCTTATTCAATCTAAGAAATAATATATAATTCAGGAGTGATTAATTATACATTATGTTATATTAAGTGATGCTTGAGAGACAACACGAATTAGCAACTACGTCTGCACGAGAGAAGGATCTTCACAAAACGGTGTCTTAACCAGTGTGACTTCTTCCAGATGATAAATGGCAAATCACAATACAGGCGCAGCGACAAGTTAAAACATCCAAATGAGAAATAGAGGAACCGCATACATGTGACAGTGCTAAAATACAATAGTTTTACATATTACTCAAGACCTTTTACGAACTCGTCTTAATGCTAGTTCTACATACGCGCATAATCCCATCATCATCATGTCCAGCCACACAAAATTCAAGTGACTAATGTTTCACTGCCATATAACCATAAGGAGTGAAAAAAAGTATCTAAGTGAATTTAGACAAATTATTATTGAGATTTACGAGAGAGAAAGAGAGGGGGGTAGAGAGAGAAGGAATACCTTGCTACCATGAGTAAATTTATCAGGATAACTCACAGAAATGAGGCAAACTAAACCTCTCCACAACACCATTATGGCCAAGTTAGCATTCGGGCAAGGCGACATCAGCAATACAGCTTCCTTGCGCATAATCCCAGTTTGTATTAATAAGCGGCTTTTGTCAGTAGCAAACTAACTGTGAGATATGAACGGTTCAGAAAACTGTTGTTGCTTTGGTGCTTTGCAAACATTGCAACACCATGTAGTTCTTTATAACGTTGACTTCCAGAAGATTTAATAACGCGAAGATTTTAGAATTTTAATTTAATGATTACTTAACGATGCTTCATCTTTAGATGTAGTATTTCCTGAAAATTTTTACTTTTGATCTAGCATAGATACACATTAGCAACATGGATTTAATGGTCTGCTGTTTTAATTCTTATTGGCCTTCGAAAAGAAACGAATCATTATTCCGTTCTTGTTCCCAGTCCCTTTATTTTATAAAACCAATTCTTATAAAAATCCTTTACAAGCCCAGTTTCGTTTCTATTATATATACTCATGAGCATTCAGCATCAGTACATCATAGACATACATTATTGAAACAAAATTGGTTAATAATATTCAACACTCCAAGCTTTTGCAGTTAAAAATTAATTTTTTATGCTTATATGCATTTTTTCTCAAATTAAAACGCCTCCTATCGTAATCCTACTTATTACTTGTATCCTCATCTCTGCGATTGTGGCACTAGTTGACCTCTCTTGCTAAATAAAATTATTATTAGGAATGATGAAAAATGAACTTGGAAGTAATCAACTGGATAATATAAAGATGTAAAATCATAAATCAATCAAGGAATTGTAAAAAATAATTTTACGAGCATGTGTGCTTTTGGGCAAGGCGCCACAATAATTACGGTTTTCGGATGTGTACATCAACTCTACGTTGACTATTCAATGAACTCATAATTTCAGATTTATTAAAAAGTATATTCTGTGAGGAAATTAAAATTTAAAAATAATCCTCATCAACAATATATAAAATGCACTGATGAACTAATTTAACACACCATAAGCAAACAAGCGATTAATGTTGAAAAGCGACTTCAATCACCCTCTAACTCGTCGAATATTCGCAATTGTTAAGAACTAGTCGTTTCAGTTAAGCCAGACCGGCGGGCACTTGTTAGTCATGTTATGCCTCAAGTATGGTCTATTACGCAGTAACACTTACTGCTAAACGTGTAGTGACGGTATGAGGACAAGCGTGTCAGATGCGAAGGCCCATCTTCGGCTGCTGAAGGAAATTCTGGCATCTGGGCAGATAGTGTTCGTCAGCGTTGGTTGGCAGTATATTTAAGAGCAGGAAAACTCAGAATACAAACAATCCTCACATTCAGCATATAACCATGAAAGATAAAATTTATAATGATTACATATTGCATCAGCCATAATGAGGTATAAAAACGGTCGCCTAATCTGCTGTCGTGCGGGGTGGATAAGTGAATTGGGACAACTGCAGGCACCTTTATCTACGATTCTGCTTCTTTTTCCTCTTCTCAATCTAATAATAACGTCCTTTTAGATATTAGGAATATGGTTTTTTATAATATCACTAGGCTCAATATGGGGTTGGCAAAAAAACGAAAGTAGTTTAAGAAGAATATCATTCATTAAACCTAGGTTAGATTTTAATACCGGCGCATTTAATGTGAGAAAATTTAAATAACGTGGACAGCAGGAAGCTCTTTCATGTACGTTTGATACATTAGAAATCTATGCATGTTGCGTATCCGAAACCAAAATACAGAACACTGCGTGCATTACAGAAATGGGTACACTATCCATTTCTGCGCGCTATTGGCTTCGAACGTCTGATTCCACGGAGCTTTCTCCAACCGGTAAACGAGGCGTCAGTAGTGTCCATAGAACACGAGCTGAAGCTTGCTTAATTGAATGGATCTCTGTAAATAGTGAACTTTGTGTGGCACATTTAAATACATCTATTAAAACAATGCAAAAACCCGTAATCAGCATTTCCTTTTCGTTTTATCTGCATGCAGCACAGACGAACTAAGTTCTTTAATAAGTATATCAAGAAGTTCAGATATGGTCTTGGTTATGAGTTATATGAATGCTCAAGTTGGGTGATTAAATAAGGTATAATTTCATTTAGGCGGAAGATAATCTAAAATCAAGGCTACCTAGTCTTGACCAAGATAAGTTCCACTATGAACAAGGCAGATTCTACTGTACACGGCATTGCAGGCCTCGGTAGAAATAATTAGTGGTCTTCTGTAAAATTTATGGAAATAGTCCAAAACAAGGCGCCTAATCCATTTATACCGCTGTCCCATAATTGCCGTCTTTCTAGACTTCAAGGGTGCATTTCACACAGTAGATAGCAATATTTTATTCGATATTCTGTTGAAAAGTGGTGTATCCACAAAATTTGATATTATTATACGCGAAAATCGAAATTCTGCTCATACCACCTTGAATAGATTATCAGACGTTGTTCCGATTTTCAGTATGAAATTCGCACTTTCGAAATATATGACACTTTAACAGGATCACCCACCACTCACTACATCTTTGCGACTGCAGAGTGAAAATCTAGACATAGTTGATAGATTTGCGTACCTTAGGAGTTCTATCATTAACTCAGGCAATATATCTGACGAGATGAGTATGAGAATCGCGAAAGTAGAGTAACTTTGTCGAACCTTCGTCATTTATGGAGAAACGCGAGTATTTCACTGTCCAAAGGTCCTGTTTACAAGGCATCTGTACGCGCAATTTTACTATACGCCAGTGAGACCTGGTCCCTTAGATTTTAGACGCTTACAGGCATTCAGCCATTGTTGTTTAGGATGCATAACAGGTGTTGGTTACCTACAACAAATAACCAACGATGACATCCGTAAACTTATTTATGGATATACCAAAAAGTAGAGTAACTTTGTCGAACCTTCGTCATTTATGGAGAAACGCGAGTATTTCACTGTCTTAAAAGTCCTGTTTACAAGGCATCTGTACACGTAATTTTACTATACGCTAGTGAGACCTGGTCCCTTAGATTTTAGACGCTTACAGGCATTCAGCCATCGTTGTTTAAGATGCATAACAGGTGTTGGTTACCTACAACAAATAACCAACGATGACATCCGTAAACTTATTTAGAGATCTACCAAAAAGTAGAGTAACTTTGTCGAACCTTCGTCATTTATGGAGAAACGCGAGTATTTCACTGTCCAAAGGTCCTGTTTACAAGGCATCTGTACGCGCAATTTTACTATACGCCAGTGAGACCTGGTCCCTTAGATTTTAGACGCTTACAGGCATTCAGCCATCGTTGTTTAAGATGCATAACAGGTGTTGGTTACCTACAACAAATAACCAACGATGACATCCGTAGACTTATTTATGGATCTACCAAAAAGTGCTCTACGTTATAAAAACAAATAAGACTCCATCAACTTCGTTGGTTCGGTCACGTTTCGCGTATGTCTTCAATTCGATTGCCCAGTAATGATCTTTTCTCACATCCAGTTCCAGATTGGCGTAGGAAACAAGGTGAGCAGATTTTGACATAGCAGAAACAGTTGAAGACACTGACATCATTAAATCCAGAACCGGTTTCATTATTTTGGATGACCAACACGGATTTGTGACTGGACGCTCCTCTTCCATTAACCTAGCTAGCATCCTAAATCACTGCTATTCCTCAATTTCTCAAGGACACAGCTATTGAATCCGCCCATTAAAGTAATGGCATCTGCGATCGTTTCCTTAGGTTTATCAGTCATTCACATTAGAATCCTCCGTTGCTCTAGATCAGATTGCCTCTAGCTTTCTGAAACGGATCTTCCTTTGTGGTCAGGACTTTCATGAACGCCTTTCCCTCCTAATGTCTTATTCTTATGGTTTAGCTACAATTTAATAATAATCTCCTTCCCCCTAGGTCTTTACCAGTCTTCGGTTGTCAAATTTCTCTCACTCTCGCTATAAATATGTCACGCGTAGTTTTAAGTTCTTAATCCAGCCAAAACATACCCCAATATACGTACCGAAGTTTACCTTTTACTCAAGACCACAAGCGTTTTCAACACACTACGAGGAGATAAGAGCACAACCCACGATCAATTTTAAAAAAAGTGGTTAATCAGCATTTTTTAATAAATTCCTCAGAGACAACACGGACTGGTAGCGTAAACTGTTTATTTCACACTCGCAAGACACTCATTATTTGGAGATATTAATGTCTCACAACCCAGCGCTAGTGATGCTAGTATCGTATCCGTCCCATTCGCTCAAAGTCATATTGCTAGTACTTCTAAACTCTAATGGTGCTTTCCCCTATTCCAGATTAAACGGACAATCAACAAACCAAGAAAAAAGTCTGCTGTGTCGTGCCTCGAATGTTTATAGAGTGGAATCCTACATAACTAATGCGTGCACGCTGCAATAAACTGAAGTTCTGAATTCTACTGAGAATCGAGATAACATCAATTTAAAAAATCTAATCTAGTCAATATCATTCTAATCAAAGATACCTTCATTTTTGTATATACGTTGGGCTGTGCTATAGCCGGCAAGCGTGGCACTTCTTACCAATCTTGTACCAGCCCCATTGCTACCTTTACTGATTAGTAATTGCTAGTCACTGTTTCACTCACTTTCACATAATCCTGGATTTGAATTGCAATTTGACCTTTTCAATTTGTTGAGAAATAAAAAAGTATTACTATTATTATCATTACTTACTAGACGAAACATTTTTATTGGATTTCAAGTCACATCTGCACATTATAGCATGCCCAATACAAATATTATTCACTTTTATTTCTATATCATACGATAATATTTTTCTCCGAATCAATTCCCTTACTTTACTGGCACTAATTCCTTTCATTTCAATACGTCTCTCCACAGAATCTGAGTAATGAGTCATACCAAAAAACTTGATTTCTTGCCTTAGTGAATAACAGAATCAACCACTGAACTTTAAAGGTATATGAAATTGAAATCCTCTACAACAGCTGTTTTAACTCCTGTTGTGAATTAATCTTCAATCCAAATTTTATTAAATGTCTGCAAATGCCGAGACAGATGGCCTATGTTGGCGATTAAAATTATTTTTTATTTGCTTATCAGATTCAATTTGACAGTTAAGGTCTGAACACGACTTAGCATCTATCGGGGTCTCAGTTACTAGTAGGTATGGAGCCTCTAAGGAGGAAGATAAATCCTCCGCTAAATGTAAAATAACATCAACTGATAAAATTAAACCACCATGGCTGTTTGTAACGAATTTTATTTAATAAGACTTTTTTCTTTTTATTTTCCAGAACATTCTTTGTTTAAATACTTCACTTTGAATTATGCGCCATTTTCAGTTTTCGAGTGCCACGCACCTCGACAGGTTGTATCATCTTTTGGTCTGCTGCAATTTTCACATTTTTCTATTAGCGGGATATATATTAACAAGTATTCTGCTAAAACTGTCTTACATTTTGTTATTGAAGCACACATAGAATGGACGTTCGAACAGGTAATTTGATTATTCTGTTGTTCACGGTATATCCTTCAGATATTTGTTTGGGAGTTTGAGTGAGACAATTTTCGTATTCCGATTGCCTAACATTAAGTGTCGATTTAATAATTAAACAAACCAGACATGGAGAGGTTGATATTAAATTTGAGGACAAAATTAGTTAGTACAGTATACAGGATTTGAATTTAGCAGATGTGAATGGAAATATAAGCATATCAGACTGTACTGTAAATTTTACGACTTCAAGCGATCTGGCATCTATGGGGTTCTCAGACACGAATAGGTTAGGAGCCTCTACAGCTCTACAAGGGTACGCATATGGAATCATAAACAAGAGTTACAGCATAGCAACAATTGGTTGGATTGTGATAAATTGAATTTTTATACTTCGATAAAAATGTAATACATTTAAAAGAGCCACCTACTTATCAATTTATTAACACCAAAATATGAACTTTACTAAAACATAGAATATTTGCCAATTAAAGATCATTAAATTTATAAGTTAAAACAATTATTTGAGAGAACCATTGCAATTAAAATAAATAAACATAACCTAAAGAAAAACGTGATCTAAAATTAATTATTAAAATCTTTTCGTTGTAGTGTAGAGCTCCCAAGCTTATTTGTCATTTTAACAAGATCTTGCAAATTAAGCAAAACGCGTTAGCTTGAAAGAATGAAACTGGTAAAACAAAATACTTATGTAGAAGCTTTTTGGTCACTACTGTAACGTCCCCACTTAATTGCCATTCAATGTTACTAAAATCACAAAGTTTGGATTCAGATAGAGCATTTACTGTTGGTAGCCCTTAATAAAACCTAAGAGACGTTCGTCGATAAATTCCTTCAGAGATTGTTAGTATTAGCAGATTATAGATGTCCAGAAGACCTTCAAGACCCCAGGTATTATTATCCTATTCATAAGAAGGTGATCCTTTAATTAGATGCACAGGAACAAGTAGAATTGATGAAGCAGGATGTGCTCGTAGCTGTTTGAATATTTATATATTATTTTACGGTCGCGACAAAAACGAGACGACGAGCACACGCTGAAATACAAAAAAAGATTATCAATTACCTATAACTGAATACGTTGGAATAAGAAGATTGGTGTGACTATAGATTAGCCGAAATAGTGACTCAGTCTGTTAAACATAAGCAGGAAAATCGGCCTAGATATACAGTGCAGGAGAGAAGGCAACGGCACAGCTATGTAGCGAGCAGAATAGAATGTGTTGCGTGGTAAATGCAAAGCGCTTATATAGATGCGAGTTTGCATCTATTAGGTCAACGGCAGTTTGCATTTTCATATTGGACTAGCGTATTAAATTTTGAATTTACTTTTGCGAAAAAGTCGGCGAAATAATTTGAGCCGTTTTGTCAATTTCGTCTTTGGTAAAAAGAAAAGGATAAATCAAAAATTCCTCCTGACGAGGCTTCATTAGACTTTTATGGAAAATGTCGTACGCAGATAAGAAACTGGCTAATATTCTGCCCGTAATTTAACGAAAAATATATCCCAATTCTTTCAAAGAATTGAACCACAAACAAATTATTTTACAATGGAACATCTTGAGTGGCATAACACAGAAACTAAGTTTTGAAAATGCACACGTGCACTGTTCCAGAATCAACTGGAATTTTTTTAGAGAATTAAGTATACAGATTGATTATGAGAGTTTTTATTTCTTGAATACTGATGAATTTGTTTCTTCTGTTTCATCGTTATTATCTATTTTATTTCAGGCAGCTACGTTTACGGACATTATACCGAAACGAATTAATAGGAAACTGTGTAAACTAAGAATTAAACGAGATAATATAATAAAGTGTAGTCTTATTAATAGTATTAAACAAATGAGATTAGATTCCATTGATAAGGAAATTAATTCATCACTGCTAATAATCCGTCAAAGATCAGAACGAATTATTTTGGCCAAAATGAAGAGTAATCCTAGATTAGGATTCAAACTCCTCACAGATTACAGTAAATACAAGGAAAAGTTAAAGCTTATTCTACCTGTGGATAAAACTGAGTATGGATTTCTGTGTGAATTGGAGGAAGAATTTGGCAATTTGATATGCAATCCACAGAATGGGAGAGATTTTATAGAACCATCTGATTCTTTGGGAGACCAGGAACCAGGACTTGTTATTTACAGTGATGAATTGATAAAATTGATGTTAAAAATCAAATCAAAAAACAAAAAGATCACCTTGGTATTTCGATTGATAATTTGATTCAATTACCTTTAAAATTTATGAATGTACTCTGCAACTTTATAAATATAATTTTAAAGAATGGGAAATTACCAATCGATATACTAACGATAGTGGCTAAGCCGTGGCCAAAAGTAAGTAAGCCAACGTGTGCTAGTGATTATAGATTAATCTCTATTATCCCTTCGTTTTTGAAGATAATAGAATGATTGATACTAGATCATTTAGAACGTATGTTACCGGCTGATTTTGACTTATGTCAACATGGCTTTACGAAAGGTAGATCGACAACTACTAATATGCTTTCCATGTGGAAACATGTAATCACATTAGTTAGATGCATTAATTGTATTTATAGATATCTCAAAAGCTTTTGACTCTATATCTTTTGATGCTATTTTGAATGCGATTAGTTTGTTGAATATTGATCCAAATATTTCTAGATTACTTAAATACTATCTATATAATCGACGAATGAGTATTCAAGTAAACGATTTGATATCAAAATCGAAACGAGTAACGAGTGGAGTTCCACAGGGATCAAGCTTGGGGCCAATTTTATTTAAAATTGTATTTGCAAATGTGGAAACTAAGATCCTTAACGGTCGAGTTTGCAAATTCGCTGATGATTTAAAAATAATCTTCCCAATTGATCCGAAGTATGTCGAATTCTCCAAAAACAATGTGACATTAGATTTGTATGATTTGAGTAAATATTTGATCACACTAGTGCTGAGAATAAACAATAAAAAGACGAAAGCTTTAAAAATAGGGAACAGAACAAACTTTCATTATGCTTATTTTCATGATGATGTTATTAATGATGTGTTTGAGATTAAACTTATGCAAGAAATTAAGGATTTAGGCATAACTATTCAATGTACAGCTTCTGCTGAGAGGCATATTGAAAGTATAGTAGGCAGTGCCAAGAAAAGATGGGCACTAATAAATCGAAATATCTTATCAAATGATATAAAACTTCAAATGTATATAATATGGATTAGACCGGTACTAGAATATGCGGTCGCTACTTGGAATCCATTAAAAAAGGGTTTGTCTAATAATATAGAAGCTGTACAAAGAAAGGTTGTGAAACATATTAGTCCTATTTCTTGCACTATATATGCCTCTAGATTACAGTTTGTGTCATTGCAATCACTGTGGTTTCGGAGGATGTGTTATTGTATAAAAGTTTGCCATTTGAACCAGTGGACTGGTGCCTATATGACTCCGATAAGAAAGAGTCATGAAGTTGGAACTAGATCTGAACATTTGGCAATATCTCCTCCTTTGGTGGGGAATGTAGCGAGCAAGTTATTCTCTTTCTCGAAAATCTACAAAATTTACAACCAATTGCCGAAGGGGCTTAGAGAAATGCCTCCATCTAAGATGTCTTTTAAAACTTTATCTACTGAACTTGAAAAAGTCTGCAATTCTGCTGATATTTGTTATTCTTTTGATTATGATAATACTTTCTCATGGTTGAATAAAAGACAAGGATAATTGTTATCGAAAACAGATTTTCTAGAGATTTTTATTTCAAGTTTTGTATTGTTATAATTGAAATGTTATGCACTATTTCTTCTAATTAGTTAACATTACATAAAATCAATTGCTAGTCATGGTTCTCAATTTTTGCATAATGTTACACTCGAATTATACATTAATTTTTCCTAATTTGATAATGTATATATTATTCTTTTCAGTCGAACTTTCTGATATTGATATATCGTATTGTACAACTAGCGAGATATACCTATCTATATGATATTAATTGCACATTTATTGTGATGTGATGATTTCTTTTTTATATATTGTACAATTTCCAATTTTATTATTTGATGGAATATGTGTGGTTTGAATCTAAATAAAGATATTCTATTCTATCTTATTCTATTCTCTGATGCTGGGCTTCTGTATACTCGTTACTTGTTTCAATAATGAAATGATGCCGAATAACCACTAATTATTGATAGAAAATTGTTAGCCGTAGAGTTCGGTAATACCGCATGAAGCAAAATAGAGCCGTGCCGATATATTTTAAGAGAAAAATCTTGAAAATTGATGTGTGGATTGCAATTGAAGTTGTCAGATATATATTAACTTCCTGTGCAGACTGGATCACTATTGATAAGAATGTTCGATACAATTAATGGAGCTAGTGTGTGCTCGACGTTGTGATGTATGATATTCCTTAGTGATTTGGAACTGCGTAACTGATGAAGTTGATGTATGCATTGTAATTGCCTATATTATGATATGAAAACGGTGACTAATTAATGTTGCTACACAAAGTGTTAGCTCTAAAAAGCTCGTCAAATCAGAATAAACAAGTTTACGGTGCAACTTTATGACGTATAAAAAATACTGCATGAAAATCAAATGTTGAAAACAAAAGAAGTGTACTTTAACGTTGCCGCAGAAGTAGCATAAGACCGAAAAACATGTTCATAGAATAGAGTAGAATAGAATAGAATAGAATAGAATAGAATATCTTTATTTGGATTCAAACCAAACATGTTCCATCAAATAATAAAATTAGAAAATGTACAATATAAAAAGATATCACATCACATATATATGTGCAATTAGTTGTACTGTACAATTTATCAGCATCAGAAAGTTCAGCTGTAAAGAGTGATAGATTCTTCATCAAAAATATGAAAATTTAAGGTATAATTCGAGTGTAATATTTTGAAAGAAAAAAAGGGAACCATGGCTAATAATTGATTGTATGCATTGTTGATTAACAAGATTATATAATGCATAACTTTTCAGTTTTAATAAAACAAAATTTGAAGATAGAATCTCGATAAATTATGCTGCTGAAAAACAATAAATCCTGTCTTCTATTTAACCATGAGAAAGTATTATCATAATCAAAATTAAAAATATCAGCAGGATTGAACACTTTTTCTAGTTCAGTAGATAAAAATTTAAAAGACATTTTAGTTGGACTTCATAGACGCTACACACTTTTTAGCAAAGATAAGATGGTTATACCACTTGAGACAAATTCGTATGATAAAGAAGGATTATACTAATCCATATGAGGTGATTAATTTACGTGAAAAATTAACATATGATCGTTCGAGCCATGTGTAACCCGCGGCTCCGCGTTACAACCCAACGATGTTCCATTTTGAAAAATATAGTTCCCTGTAAGTTCAAACAGTCTAACTCTTGTTTTTACACAATATTTCTCTTAACTGTGATTTTAGTAACAATCTCTGTTAGATTCAAGCAGTTTTAATTAAGATTTCTTGAACTGCAAATTTAATTGTAATTAATAAGGTTTTGTTTAATAATAATATACACCCGCGTCCAACACGCAGGTAACATGCAGTGGATTTACATGTCTCTGTGTTCAAACACTTGATTAACTTGATTTACATACCTTAACCATTTTTTACACAACTAATAACAGTTCAGTTATGATTCTACTGATCCAAACTTCAGGTGTTTCTCGATCCTTTATCCGAAACTCTTTAGTTCAATGGATTTATATATTTCATCATTCAAAATCTAGCAAATAGTGGAATAATTATTTGTGGTGCTTATTATGACTGCTTTTACACGATTTATCTTCATCAATTATCAGTGACAATATTTATTGTGTTTCTTCTCATCAATTATCAGTGACTTTAAACTAAAATGCTAATCAGTCTGGATTTATATCCCCGTACTTCTTCAATCATTTAAATAAATTCATCACGATTCAGCCAATTGTGTTTATTGTGACTACTTTTGTATAAGACATTTAATTGTGTTGACTATATCTTATTTTGTTGCTGTCTAGAGCACGGTCTATTTGGATTAACAGTGAATTGATTCATGCTTTGCAACATAACATTCAATAAACGTATGATAACAGGAATGAGTCTTCTCACTTCACCCTTCGGGAGAAGGTCAGGGGCTAATCATAAGGACGGATAGTAACGACAGCCACCATGAATATGTGGGAATGGGACAATTTTACTAAATAGGCAGCTACCCCGCAAAACCTATTACAATAACTACAAAACCTCCTACATAAATGGTGCCCTGTTTCATCGAACTCAGCCAACAAAGAATTAATCAGCATCTAGCCTTTGAGAACATCAAGCACTTTGGTTGAATGCCACACAAGAAAGTAAATCCAGAGACACAAATCACAGCGAACAACCCTCTTGAGATCACATTTCTTGAAGACAGCCGCACGATGATGGATGAGGATGATGTAACTCTGCCATCTATTCTCGACAGCACTCACACACATAAGATGACTTCCAGCTCAGGAAATGCAGGAAGCCCGGTAGCGAGCCCAGCAACAGGCCGCACCAACACATGAATACAGTACAAAATATGCCAATTCGATTCAGACTACCTTGACGAGTGGGTTGACAATGTTACTTTATTGGCCAAGATGTCCAATATAGCAGACGAGGGTTCAATATTTTTGAGGGCTTGGGAGACAATCCCAATGTCTTTCAGACGCGGACTTAAAGACATCCTGCATCAATACACTGAAGGAACATGTGTCTAGCTTTCATGGTAGAGCCTGAAATGTCAATCAAAGGTCTGTCTAATATCGGAAAGACATTCTTACAGAATTAATTAGCAGCAACCTACAACAGTTAAGCATGTGGGCAACAAACTTTAATGGTTGAGAATGTAGGAATGTAGAAACGCACTTTGAAGGTTGTATTGTGGTAGCTGTTGCGATTTATTGTAAGAGGTTTTGCAGGGTAGCTGTTTATTTAGCAATGCTATGCTATTCCTACATATGCCTGGTAGCTGATGTCGAAAGAAATGGTTTTCGTGGGCCGTGCTTATGAAATGTGTCGACCCTTCTAATGGGTGATAAGGAGGAGGTTGTTGAGTTATCATACGTATTGAAAATACTGTATTGCAAAGTAAATTAAAATTCAGTGTTAGTCAAAATTGACCGTGCTCTAGAGGGCAACAAAATAAAATATTGCCAAAACAAGATAATATCTAGGCACAATAGCAAAGTCAGATTGAACACAATAGATAAATCCAGAATGCCTTATCAGAATAGTTACAGTTTTCGGATAAATGATTAAAAAGTCACAACATATAAAAATCCTAGTTTGAGCGTTTTGACACATAAATCCACTGCATGTTACTAGCGTATTACGCGCGGGTCTATATTATTATTAAACAAAACCCTATTGTAAACGTCCCAGCTTCAAGTAAATGCCATAATGACGTTAAAATTCAAAGTTAGAGTATCAGAAAATCTTAAGGTACCTCGTTGGGGGAGCCTTTTAACTGGGCTGGTTCATTCTCTGGCAAATGCTAAGAAGGTCAAGCAGTGGCAGTGTTCAGAAGTACCCCTAGACTCTTGAGATCAGCTCGGAATGACTTTGGTTGTGGTTCCTTCTGTTGTGGCATTGAAATACCGCTGAGTAAACTCGCTGAAGTTCTGCAGTAACTGGATCGTTTCTCTAGTTGTACAGCAACAAGATTGGCGTGACTGAAATTGCCAATGTGTGTTAAGCAAGCCAAAAAATCAGCGTGTGTGTGAATAAAGCAGACAGCACGACTGAGAAACGCACAGCAGAAGGCAAATGCGACAACTGATTCTTGTATGGTAAATTCACCAATCATAAAAAGCCTTGATTGGCTAATGCACACCTACTGGTTAACGGTAAGTTTCGCTTTTTTTCTCATTGCGCAGCGTAAATTGAATTTACCAATTTACGCAATATGTCGGCGAATTATTTATGTCGATATCACTTTCTTTCTGAAAAAAGAAAATATTCCTTCGGCGAGGCTATATAAGAAATTCAGGGCATAGTTCACCAAGGCAAAAAGTACGTACCATAAATGTTACAATAGTGATGTTTGTTTTTGCTTCAACAATGATATGATGCCAAGTAACCACTAGGAATTGCTACACAAATTATTAGCTCTAGTGGCCGGTCGTACCGAGTGAGGCAAAATAGAGCAGTGTAAGATTTGGGAGCCGCAGTGTGAGGATTTTGAGGACGATCGCCACTGAATTTGCCAGGTTTAAGCTAAAACCTAGGCAGGTTGGATCGTAGTCAATGTGTTTTTATATGACCAGAGAAGATAGTGTGTGCTCGACGTTGTGGTCATCTCGGCCATTGAATCACCCTTGAGAACTGAGACTGCTGCGCCTGTGTCTACGATGAATTCTTCGCCAGTATTGAAATCAAGAAGGTGCAGAAGCTCTTTGGGCTGTTTGGCCGGGTCATGCAAACAAGTAGGCTGGTGATTGTGACCGGCATTGTCCGTTTGGCTATCTATGTGGCAAATTCGGCGTAGTCGAAAAGAGTCGACCGGAATGCACAGAAAGTACAGTCTTCTACTTTTTGCGCCATACGTTTCCCGATCTTGATGCACCACTGCGCGTGTGTTTTGTTTTCTTTCCCGCCAACTGTGGAAATTTGCATTCATTCGAGAATTCTTCGGAACGACAGAGACAGACTTTAAATGAATAAAAAAACTTCTGGTGATTATAGCACAAGTTCTTTGGGACATATCTGTTAAAGTATTGCGGGGATCTCGAATGCCGCCTATCGTTATAATGTGTTTTGGGCATGAAATTTGGTCAAGCATTTGCTATGGCCAATCTTTCTAGAATTTTAGCCATGTTTGCTACTGTCCACTCTAAAAAGGTGATTCTATCCTCCTGTGGGGGCGGACAAAAGGATAACGAATTCCACTTAACCCTAAATTCTAACTCACATCTCTCAGATAAGTCATCTATAGAGAGAGTGTTGCGGAGCTGTCTAGCGAATAGTTTTAGTGATTGTGGAAGATTGTTAATAAAAACAAACTTAGCCTCATGGTCAGAAATATTGGTTTTGTACCAACGTTTCCGTAATTCCCTTAAATCTCGATGGGGCCAAGGTTTGGCATGTCTAACTGCGCGTATTTATTTATTATCTGTTCGGTTTCTTTGGGACCCAGCAAGGATTCCACTTCATTTTGTAGGCCCAAAATGGGATTAGGTAGCTTTCTAATGGCCGCGCATTAAAATATATCACCAGAATAAGGCTGTTCGATAAAAGGTTTTTAACCTGTCTATGCTTACCGAAGTGTGTGTTACACTTTGCATAGAAAATATCTTTTTATACTAGATTCGTATTTTCACTAATACTAGATTGATCATCTAATTTAGAAAAACTAAATTAAAGAAATCGCAAATGGAAATAATACACATCAACGTAAATTTCTATGTAACCGGCGACAAAAAATCTTTATACGACTAGTTCAACGATTTTATAATACATATATTAGTTAATTGCATTACGTTCCTGGCGCAGTTGCTAATTATAATATCAAAGCTAGAGTGCTGTACAACTCTACTCAATCCTCATAAGGAAGTATTTACTTTTGGTGGCTCTGAAGAGAACCGTTGAATTAAAAAAAGGATATTGCCTTAAATTAAGTGTGCCAATATAGTAGCAGGTGTCAAGAATACCTTCTAGAGCGCAGCTATGTGCATTATTTTAGATGATTAGTGATATTCTTGATAGATACACGTAAGGCAATTGATTGGAGAATGCAGGATGGGGCAATTGTTGTGTTTTAGCCTTGATAACACTTGTCCATGATCTGCATTATTACTAAGAGACTGAAAACCATAAAAATCCCACCAGTAAATCATCACGACTGCTTGGATACGGAACAGCATGTCAGGGTGTTACTGACAACAAGATTTGCTGTTGAATCATTTTGTGTTAATCTGCGAATGAAGACAGCAGGGCATAGGCAGACAACGAGACATAGAGTCCCAAAAAATGCAGAAAGCAAGTAAGTCCGATTTGGTTGCTTAGGAAACACATCGCATTTATACAGGTCACACGTGACTGCTTTATGGATCACACACTTTTTCATTGTTCTAGTAAAAGTTAATTTAATTATGTATATTATTTTGAATTTTTTAAAATGACGACAGCGATATATCTCTATTAGTAAAAATTTCAGTGATTTTGTAATAGAAAGAATAAATCAGCAAAAACACAATAGATTCACTGCATCTCTGGTCCGGCCGCTAATTGTTAAGTCAATTCAGAGGACTATGCAACGTTAAAAATGCAATGTGGTCAAAGAAACATTCACAGGCCAATGCTGTTAACGTTTTGCGTAACAATGCAGAGACGGTTCTCCTGAAGACTTCTTTAGAGCCTTGATTAGTGTGCTCTGGTCGTGGATTAGTGATCTGTTAGGTAAATTAACGTATACCAGTAGATTTGAAGAAACTGGGTGTGATAATTGCTTAATTGAAAGCCTTATTTTATCTTGCTGACTATCTACAGCAACACCAAGAAGGCTGGCAAACGTTGAAATCCGATTAATTACCTAAAATATAACAATTAATTGGCTACACAGCTGAAATTCACTTTCTTGATGCTGCGGCAAACCGTGTCAGATAAGCAGTATAAGTAAAAACTAAAATAAGACAGCAGGCGTAGATTATCAGTACTGCTGAAAAGCAAAAGCAATTGAGAGTAACCAGCAGGCAGAATGTATAGCGTTAGAAATTTTAGAGTTTCTCGTCCTGATAAATAATGAGAGTCACATAGATGAAAAGTCCGTATCAGTCTTTGTGTGCCCAAAGGAGTCTGATGGATTAATCTTTCCTTGCAGTTCTATCAGAATCCTACCTGCGACTTCTTGCATAACGCTATTAGTGTCCTCGAACCTAAGATTGGCTTCAATATTAAACACAAGAATAAATATTTTACTAACAAATAGGCAAAAGTACTCTGTAAGTTTTATGCAACACTGCACGCCGAAAGTTTGATCCAGATAGAGATTTGACACGAAAAACAGAATAATTAAATTATCTGTTCCTGAACGTTCCCAATATGCTCAAATAAGAAAATAAACTTGCGCTGTCTAGAATATATTCGAGAATCAAATTTTGTACAATTTATAAGAAAAAAAGATGGATGTCAAATCAAGAACAATTCAAAAATACCTGAAAGGATTTAATTTAATAACATTCTCCAATTTAAATGAATAATCAATTTTTAATGATATTCGTTTTAATCAGCTACGGTGGTTTAAATTTATCAATATATTGTTACCTCATGTTTGTCGGAGGAGATATCATACTTTAAATAATCTACCACGTTAAAAAAGACATCTCAAAATAGACGTAATACTTGTTTTTTAACTCTTTAAATCAAGGTTGCGAGCTTGAAGTAAACACCAATCCCGTTGAATTTAACCAGTCGTCATAACAAAATTACCGCCAGTCGCAGCGCACTGACGCGTTTTGACCTTCCATGATCATCATCAGAGGATCAAACCGCATTGCATATATATGGAAAGCAAAATTATATATGCGGCTC
>JAQBSW010009170.1:0-30231 GCA_029291075.1 Eudiplozoon nipponicum | reverse complement strand
CAATTCAATATATTACAGTTAAATACTGTTTGTTGCGAAGAATATCCTATGCAAGTATGTATTGGGTTTGCGAACCTAGTAACAAGTGGTTCAGTTGTGACAAGGATAAAACCCAAAAGGCAGCATGAACGGAAAGTATAATCTCATGCACATTCGTTTCGTTAGCTACTGGCGACTCATCAGTAGGAACAGGCATTACGCTCTTTAACCACAATATATTTGGTAGAAGAATGTGGAAAAATAGGACGGTCCTATTTTTCCACATTCTTCTACCTAGTTAAGAGCTTATAAGGGCGTCAACCTGCCCTACTGATGAAGTCGCCAATAAGAACGCACCGTGAGCATGAGATATCTTATCCGTTCGCTGCCTTCTGCTATTATCCCCTTCTGATCTCAACTGAATTAATGCTGATACTAGGCAGCTACTTCTATCACTACTTGAACGGTATAACTATTGGGAAATACTTTTCGATTCTAAGAGTACGCTGTTGAAATATTAGGTGATATTTACCAAAGCTAGCAATTGAGGAATTTTAAACAGCAATATACGCCATGGACGGTGTATAAATGGATTCATTGTTGCTTCTGCCGAGGAGAAAATGATGTATAAAGAGCACTGATTCTGAAGATTTATACGTGTAAATCTATAAAATAGTTGAATATAATTTATGAATCAGATAAATATTTAATATGTAACTCATTAAGCATAAATTTAGTGTTTTTATAGCCAGTAATAATCATTCATTTGCATGATTGGAAATATAAACATTACTCTTAATTTAGCATATGAGGATACAGGTAAACTAAACAATTATGATTTACATGGAAAGCATAATACAGATAGAGAATTTAAAGAAAGACGATGGTATGTATTGTCGTCAAACGTCTTCTTTTGGTTGTATTATGGGTGTCAAGTTGGCAGAAACGATAGCTCAAAAAGCTATTATATAAAATGAGAAGGATGCACGGAAACCCAATCTATAAGGTAAAATGGAATGATGAGTTGTTTAGTGCAAGACACGCTCAGTAAATGTGGGTCAACATATGAAGTTGAATTTGGATATTTAATTTGGAACTCTGTCAATTTACTGCTGGTGATTTCAATTCACCACTATAATAGAATCGGGGTAATGTATGAAAGCCTACAAGAAGTTAAAGTCAAATGTATGATTTGTAAGTATTTTTCACACAATGAAGTTGGATCAGTTTTGATCATATTTTCCTCATGATGTGATGCAAGCCAGTTAGAGTCCAAATTACGAAATTCGTTTGACCGGAGATACGTTAGCTTTCTTTTATGCAAGTTTTAACAAAAAACAAAGCAAAGGCTCATTTCAAGTCCATAAGTCTGAATAAACTAATTATGTGGCAGTTATTCTTCTACCAAACTGCGGCTGGTCTCGTTCATTAAAGTTCAAGCGTATCAACGTTTGTGAAAGAAACCGATTTGTAGAATATGTTAAGCTTCACTTTGGACTAAAAATAGTGGCTTTTACTCGGTGATTTAGCAAAACGCCTAATAGTTCTTTTTTCAAGTCTCATATATTTGTTTTGATGATACTAAGTGTGGTTAGTGAGAATACACATGTTAGAAGTTTATCCTAATACCAGACACTTCTTAATATAAACACCCAGTTAATGTCAAAGAACACTGCTTATATAATAGCACTTTAATTCAGATAAGACTTTTCTCCTTCTATAAAACGCAAAGAAACAACTTTTCTCGATAAATATCATCATTCGCTAACATAAGTCGAATTTCACTCACTTCATATTTCGTAACAACCAGCCAAACAAACTCTCCGCAATTTGGTATTAGGCGTTGCGCACCTAGTAAAAAAATAGTGAAAATATAACCAAAAGGATAAACCAATGACAGCATGACCGAATCTTGTGCACATTCGTTTTGTGCTTACTGGCGTCTCATCAGTATGTGTCGATATTACGCACTTTCCCCACAATATATTTTTGCGTGGAATGTGGGAAAGTTGGACGGTACAATCTCTTCACTTCATATAAAGTCTTCGACAATGCCACTTCAATGCTAACTTACTATATGTAATATATAATCCGAGTCTGTAAAGGGTACCAACACTATGGCTATTCTGTCAGCACCCGATACCAACATTATAGTACCGAAAAGACAAATGGTTGCTGAGTCAGTAAATGACACCAACACGATGGATTTGAAGTTTGCTTCACTACTGCAGGTTTACACATTCGTATAGGAGAATGTAACTTCCTATTTTCCCACATTCCTCATCAAAATATACAGTGTGTAAAGGGCGTAATACCGGCTTGTATTGGTGAGTCGCCAGTAAGCACGAAATTAATGTGCATGAGATTATACTTTCCGTTCATGCTGTCTTTAGTTTATCCTTCTGGTTATATTTAAACTAATTTGTTACTAGGTGCGCAACACTTGATACACAATTGCATATATATTAGTTCTCTGCCCCAAACAGTATCAAACTCTCCACAATTTCATCGTATTTTTGAATCTATTAAATTTTAATTGTAAACGTGTTTCATATTGTTTAATAAAGAACAATAAATTTTGATTTAAGAATGCATAAATATCTGACGAGTGTTCCTACGCACTCTTCTTGTTTAAATATATATTTATGTATAATGATTGGACAACTATCTTCGTTACATTTAGGCTTTGTCTGTTCGCACAGGTTTATTAAGGACCAAATGACAAATAATCAAATGTATGACTTAGAGCAGCTACTAAAATATTGTCAATTGCTTAGATTATATCTCCACTGTACTGTTAGGTTAAATTAAGACCTGTTAAAGGTTTCAAGTTGTTCACTGACTGCGAATTTTTGCGTGGAAACTTGTTTTCCTAATCAACAAGTAGGTTCATTAGTAATCAGGGCCTATCTGGAACGGTTTCTCGACTGTCGGTTATCAGCAGCGTATGTTTGACTAATTCGGCTGACTTACCGCTTTCGATAATAGACTTATCAAAAGCCTTGTCAAGGCACGAATTATTGTTTTAGGCACTGATTGACAATCGTCAAGAAACGTTGTCTGAACAGCTTGTGGTAAAGCGTAATTAAATGTTTAACGTTGTAATTAGCAGGATTATACTATACATGAGATATCATGTGTTGCATTTTTACTAAAAACAGCTTACATCATGTTTGATGTCTTTTATTGTTAATAGAATTATGTAGGCCCTCAATTTGTATTTCCAGGTGAAATTTAATTTTAGCGTTGTTCCAATCAAACCATTGCCAATAATTTTAATTGATTTTCCTGTCTTTAGAGTACATGCACATCAAAATAACTACGTCATTTTGTTATTTTAGCTACAGTAATCAGTACGAGTTTAATAATTATCAGTAAAATTGCACAATAAGATATCAGATCTACAACAAATTACCTTTGTCAAAAGTCATTCCAAATTCAACAATGATATCATTGTAATGTGCATCACAATCTTTGTCTATTACTAAGACAATTTATTTCTCCAATTGCTTGAACAATAATTTCAACGCTGCTTTCTTTGCTTCTGACTAAGGTAAATGCTTTTGTAAAGAACTTAACCAAAAATTTGTGTATTGTGTTTGATTACTCTATGCTTTATTACTTATCTTATACATACTTCACCGAGATGTGCTTTTAATTAATTATCGAAAGTAATTACAAAAGCAGAGCCTGTGCAACAGGGGGCAAAAAATTTTCCAGTTAGTAATTTAGACCTGTTGAATTGTTCAAGCAATCTTATCTCGTTTCCATTTGGAATTTTATATTTAATCGTTAGCACGATATCTGTAACTCTTCAAAGGAAACGAGGAGTGAAGTGGCGCTCGAGTCGAGGTAACGAGAAAAGTTTGTGATCCCACTAACCTGACGTCAATAACTGCCACTTCATAAGTAGAAAGAAATAAAATGTCTTCTATAATTAGAAGACGAAAACGTAGCGAGACTAAAGATCTGGATTCGTGTAATACAACCTTCAACGAGCCGATCAAAATCTTGGCCCATTCCGCGAGAGAAATTGGACACAGTTTCTCAGCCAATGAAGCTGCGGCAATATTGGGCCGTCTTCGAGATTCGTCGATTTTCGGACATTACATGATCTACCTTCACCAACTGACTATTACGCTGACATCCATAAAGAAGACGCACGAATTTCCTTGGCATGAGATTAGTTACATTAGCGTTATTGAGATTTACAAATTTGACAACATGCCGACGATCGCTGTCCTTGGCCTCGAGTTGGACCGTATTTGTGCCTACGAGGTATTGAAGTTCAAGACGAAAGAGCGACGCGACACTTTCATTAAGCTAGTTATATACAATAGTAACTCAATGAAACGACACAAAAAAACACTTAACATGAGCAACGTTGTTCACACCAAAGAGATGATATCGGTTTCGAATAACAATCAAATTTCCGATATTACAACGGCTGTTAATGTGCTTAATGTCAGCGATTCTGTGTCAACAATTCAAGACAAAAAATATAGTAGTTTAAAGGATAACCGAAGAAGCTATTCGGTAAGTTGTTGAAATAAATATAAACATATTCATTTTATCGCGATTGCAAATATTTATGGCACCTTGAGAGTATACTCCATTAAAATATTTTTTATGCTTCGTTTTTTATGTCCCGTTTTAATTGATTTCGTAGAATTCGAAAACAAATATAAAATTAGGCTTAATGAGGGTAACACAATAATAATAGAAAGGTATACGTTCGATCAACAACTTGTTGTTCTTTAAATCAAGTTTGCGTGCTTGAAGTAAACACCAATCCCATTGTATTTAACCAGTCATCGAACAACATAACAAAACTACCGCCAGCTGCAACGCACTGGCGCGTTTCGACCTTCCATGATCATCATCAGAGTACGACGGCAAACTGACTATCGAGGATCAAACCGCATTGAATATATATGGAAATCAAATTTAGATATACGGCTCTCACCTCTAGCAGTCTCGCATATATTGAACTTGATTGGAAATGTTGGCTACACAATTTCTATGCAGTCACGAACATTAACTGTTTGCAGCGTTCGCCACATATACATATATAGGCAATACAATTTAAACAATAATTGATTGCGCGGGTGGTGGTAACAGTTCTTTAAATCAAGTTTGCGTGCTTGAAGTAAACACCAATCCCATTGTATGTAACCAGTCATCGAACAACATAACAAAACTACCGCCAGCTGCAACGCACTGACGCGTTTCGACCTTCCATGATCATCATCAGAGTACGACGGCAAACTGACTATCGAGGATCAAACCGCATTTAATATATACGGAAATCAAATTTAGATATGCGGCTCTCACCTCTTGCAGTCTTGCATACATTGAACTTGACTGGAAATGTCGGCTGCACAATTTCTATGCAGTCAAGAACATTAATTGTTTTCAGCTTTCACCACATATACATATATAGGAAACACAATGTAGCAATAGTTGATTGCGCGGGTAAAGGTAAACAATTCTTTAAATCAAGTTTGCGTGCTTGAAGTAAACACCAATCTCATTGTATTTAACCAGACGTCGAACAACATAACAAAACTACCGCCAGCCGCAACGCACTGACGCGTTTCGACCTTCCTTGATCATCATCAGAGTACGACGGCAAACTGACTATCGAGGATCAAACCGCATTGAATATATACGGAAATCAAATTTAGATATGCGGCTCTCACCTCTAGCAGTCTCGCATACATTGAACTTGACTGGAAATGTCGGCTGCACAATTTCTATGCAGTCACGAACATTAACTGTTTGTAGCTTTCGCCACATATACAATATACATATATAGGGCAATACAATTCAAACAATAATTGATTGCGCGGGTGGTGGTAACAATTCTTTAAATCAAGTTTGCGTGTTTGAAGTAAACACCAATCCCATTGTATTTAACCAGTCATCGAACAACATAACAAAACTACCGCCAGCTGCAACGCACTGACGCGTTTCGACCTTCCATGATCATCATCAGAGTACGACGGCAAACCGACTATCGAGGATCAAACCGCATTGAATATATACGGAAATCAAAGTTAGATATGCGGCTCTCACCTCTAGCAGTCTTGCATACATTGAACTTGACTGGAAATGTCGGCTGCACAATTTCTATGCAGGCACGAACATTAACTGTTTGCAGCTTTCGCCACATATACATATATAGGCAATACAATTTAAACAATAATTGATTACGCGGGTGGTGGTAACAATTCTTTAAATCAAGTTTGCGTGCTTGAAGTAAACACCAATCCCATTGTATTTAACCAGTCGTCTAACAACATAACAAAACCACCGCCAGCCGCAACGCACTGACGCGTTTCGACCTTCCTTGATCATCATCAGAGTACGACGGCAAACTGACTATCGAGGATCAAACCGCATTGAATATATATGGAAATCAAATTTAGATATGCGGCTCTCACCTCTAGCAGTCTTGCATACATTGAACTTGACTGGAAATGTCGGCTGCACAATTTCTATGCAGTCACGAACATTAACTGTTTGCAGCTTTCGCCACATATACATATATAGGCAATACAATTTAACAATAATTGATTGCGCGGGTGGTGGTAACAATTCTTTAAATCAAGTTTGCGTGCTTGAAGTAAACACCAATCCCATTGTATTGAACCAGTCGTCGAACAACATAACAAAACTACCGCCAGCCGCAACGCACTGACGCGTTTCGACCTTCCTTGATCATCATCAGAGTACGACGGCATACTGACTATCGAGGATCAAACCGCATTGAATATATACGGAAATCAAATTTAGATATGCGGCTCTCACCTCTAGCAGTCTCGCATACATTGAACTTGACTGGAAATGTCGGCTGCACAATTTCTTGTTCGTCAATATCTTACTTTTGGTGTTTGTTATATTTGAAATAATTTGAATTTTAAGGCAAAATATAATATAAACTTAGCTTTTCACTTTAGAATGCAAAACAACTACATAAATAAATTTTGAACAGTTTCGTCGAATTGTTTATACTTAAGGAATTTAAACAGGCGGCATAGATATTTGCAGGCATAGAAACTGTCAAAATAAAAAAGTAGTTCAAGTAAAAATTTATTTTCTTAATTAATGTTTTGTGCAAGAATAAACAGCTGTCTACCATGGTATTCTACAATTCTCGAAATCGCGTCTTAGTTTTCCTTACGAAATGTAATGCTTACGAAATCCAATTCAAACGTGTTTTGCATATTATATAAAATCCATTTACCAAAAGCAACTTTGTACAATACGCTTACAAGGTGCATTATTGTACCATAAACTAGACATTATCGAATGAAATGTGTATTTTTGTGTGTGAATGAGTGAAAACATTGACCCGCGTTTTTAATTTTTTTCAATTTTTTAATGCCAAATAATTATGTTGCACACATCTCTTGCCTAATTTCTAAACACATTGTGCAATGTTCCGCATTTTGCAGTAAAGATGAGATCTTCCGTAAAAGCCCTTTTAAATCTAAGCAAAATATACATGCTTTAATAATAAATTTTAGAGTAATTATCTAGGAAACCTGCTGTTTAAAAACGAATTCTTAGTCATATGTGGCCTTTCAAATAACAGAGGAATTCGTTGAATTATAATATAGATATTTTTAAATCTGTTTTGATTTTGCCTGCCATGTTTGCCTTCCATCTTATGAGAAAATTTTGAAATAGTATAAAACTGTTATTTTGCAATTATCAAATATTCTTCTAGAAAGAAGGCTTAAATAATTTATTGCAATTTTCGTGTGAACGCAGAAATTATGCTTGGCGTTCAATTTTATTGTGAGGACATTTTCCTACTACTTTCAAATAGAAATTTGTTTTACTTGATTGAACTATTAACTAGTTTCCGACTGAACGCCTTGTAGTTACAAAGCCCATATTACTCTAGCTAATTTATAAATAGTTCTTCAATCTCCTCCCAATTTTCCGAGCGTGATCAAAGCGCGTGGGAAAACGGACATTTGCAGCTTCCTGTTGAAAAAAGACACAATGCCGTGGGCTGAGCCACGTCTTTTCTGTATCTCTTAGTCTTCCGCACTCTTGAGAATGCAACCGCGAGAAGCTCCCAGATGGTTTCGTGTTCGCCAACAAAATAAAATATGTCCACAGAACACCTATCTGAAAATTGGCAACGACACGCCTTAGAACTATTTTGTTGAAAAGCTCGGACGACCCATATTTGGCGTGGCTGTATAATCTGCAATTTTACCTCCCAGAATACCTTCATACAGTCGCATTAGAATACATTGCAATTTTCTATTAGGAATGGCGGAATATCTAAATTGATATTATTCTTTCACTTTATTGATAAAGTACGCAGTAATTGCATATGCCAAACGGATTACTATATTTTTCTCCTATTTTTATATAAAATTAATGTTTTGTGGCCTTTAAATATCATACGATTAATTGTATCTACATAGTACATTAACAGGGATCAGGCTAAAAACTGAAGAGAAACTTATGTAACGGAAGAATTTGATCACCTAATAAAGTACATGTATAACGCCTAAAGCCAAACTACCACATGTATAATAAGTATGAAAAGAAACAACACAATGTAACTCTTTTTTCTTCTAGTTTGTAGGTAAAAAGAGACCTGGCGTACAACAAGTTTGACTTCGGTAGAATAGTTTAATTAAAGTTTAGCTAAATTCTGTTTTGTTTATGGTAAACTCAGCTTGAATTGCTAAAGATATTTCTTAAATTAGCCGAACTACAATGTGGATGAAATCAAGTGGCGTTTTCAAGCAGTAATTGCAAAATAACTTTGAACTGCCAAAAATATTTAGTTTTTATATGCTCTAGTTTTAAATTATTAGAGAAATACATTTTTATTTAATTTCTGAAAATTCTGCATGTAGGTGTATGCGCGTTCGCGATATCTATATAAAAACCTGATACATTATGTGATATGATACATTTGTCAATATTAACTAAGTATTTTATAATGTGGAAAATAAAATTTATCCCGTAGACCGGTTTCGTCCTTATTGGGAACTCATCATGTACTTTTCAGAATTTACCGCGAACCTGGGCTCGTCTGCTACCTGGCCCTATATTATACACAATTTTCAATTATATTTTTTATCTAATGCTTCTTTATTAGCCTTTCCTATATGTAGAGCCTATATAGCTTCCATTTAGCCCTAAAAGTTTCAATTAACCATCCACAATCTGTCATTATATAAGAGATACCACAAAACATGGGTAAGTGTTATTGAAATTTACATTTATAAAATTAAACGAACATTGGTTGTGTGGGCGTTGATAACAATTACTATAATCAAGGTTTCAATCTTTATGTAAGCACCTGACCAATTAACTACATGCATATGTCAGTATAAACTAAGATTTGTATAGTGCAGAAAAGGTAATTCATCCAGTAGACCGGTTTCCTCCTTATTGGAAACTTATCACGTACTAGCCAGAATTTGCCGCGGACAGCACTCGAACCTGGGCATGTTTGCTACAGAATCTGGTGCTCCAACCACTGAACCACCGTGCTGTACGCATACTTCAGTTTCGGTTATATACTAACTAATGTTTTGTTGTTAGATGGTGAAGCAGATGTGCTCAGACTCGAGCCCTGCCAGAGGAAAATTGTGGTCGGTACGTGATTAGATCTTAATAAGGACGAAGCCGATCTACTGGATGAATTGTTTTTTCCACACTATACAATAATTAGTGTAAACTCACAACTGTATTTACATAATGGTAATCTGATCTGAAAACAAGTTTTCATTGTGATGATTATTTTTTAATATTTAGAAGCAATTAAATTACATCGTGGTTTTATGAGTAGGTAACGATATTTCTGGCATTGTACTCTGCCACGTAAATATAGAATGATCACTTATGTCAAATATATAAATACAGAATTAGACTTGCAATAAAATTTTCTTAGAAATTTAAAAATTTCTTTTCACAAATATAAATATAACAGCATAGATATAGACAATATTAAAATTACATAGAAAGGACAATTATTAAGTCTTTAAATAACATTTATAACACACATAGACTTTGAAAAATATATCACTGTTATTTGTTAGACGAGTTATAATGATAGATAATTCGCAAAATTATTTGTATTACCACTAGCTGACATAATTCAAGCTGTAATATTATTATGAATATTGCGTTGGCAATTCCTCTATTCTGTCACATAGCAGATTTGTCTAAATTAGTGGGTTGAATTTATTGCCCGGAATACCAAAATATCACAAATAAATTATTAATGAAATGATTGTACAATATATAAAGCTTCATTATAAACTAAATTAATAATATGCACGCCCTGCACGTCAAATTTCATTGTCTAACCTACGCAAATGTATCATCCATTTCAAACATCACTGCATCGTTATTATTTCAAATTTTCTCCAAGAATTTAATTTACATTTTATGTAAATGTGTAAAGTTAAACAATTCGTGATTTCACGGGTGGTGATAACAATTTTTCAAATCAAGTTTGCGAGATTGACATAAATACCCATCCCATTGTGTCTAATGGGCCACAGAACATGACAAAACTACCGTCCGCCACATGTTCTGACACAATTCGACATTTTTCTGCAAATCATCACTACACCACCGCAAACTATTTAGCGAGATTAACACGGAAGTGCTTAAATAATGATTGAAATAATAGATTTGCACTCTCACATCTAATAATTTCACATACATAGTTCTTGACCGGAAATGTCGGCTGTATGATTACTATGCCAACAAAAAATTTATATTTTTGCAGCCTTCGTCGCATATATATGAGTTATATAATAAAACAGATATTGATTGCGCGGGTGGTGAAAACAAATCTTTAAATACAGTTTTCGGGATTGAGATAAAAAGCAATTCCATTTTATCGATCCACTAATGCAACATTGTTAAACTAACATCAGTCACACGTACCGGAGCGTTTGGACCTTCCACAATTTTCATCAGAGCACGAAGGCCATCTGACTGGCAAGGATCAAACTACAATGCATATAGAAGAAAAAAAATTATGTATGCGGTTCTCACCTCTAGTTAAATCACATATGTTGTGCCTCACTGCAAAATCGGTTGTATTATCTATGTAAATTATACAATTAAAACGTCCTTTGTGGGGATAAAATTTCTTATACTTATGCTTGCGTGCTTGATAAACCCATATATCCTACTTTTTATAATTTGTTGCACAACATGTATACATTTCTTCAGTTCATTTAACCAAAAAAGCACTATGTTGCAAATGACTACTTCCCAAATGTGTTGCACTGTTTTATTACTTACTAGTAGTCCACAAGTTTGTGATTATACATGTTGTAAACAACGTATTCAGAAACTGTTAATGGTAATAGCTGTGTTGAAGCTTTAATTCACTTGTACACACTTTATCTGCAATCGACTGGTACTAGGTAACCAAAGCAGTGTATAAATTAAAAAAAATTAGACTAGTCGATTGAAGAAAGCTTTTTCATTTATATATATATATATATATATATATATATATATATATATATATATATATATATATATTGTAAGGTTTTTGTATAGAAACCTTTGTCTACTGAAGCTTATTTTTCAATGTCACAAAATGTCAACCTATAATTTTTAATTTTGTCAATTTAGTTTATTCAAATATTCAAAGGAGTCACGAAAAGTGCATAATGACGTTTAACGTTTACTCATCATTATGTGCTTGTAAGTTTTATCGATTGATGAAGTCGGTTTATTCGAACTACTACGTCAAAATCACCTGGAAATTTATTCCGGCCGCTCTTATGCTGACTGGATTTAACTGTTTAGGTCAACGTATTATGTTAACGTTTTGCGCCAGTTACGTCATCCTGAATCTGAATAAGCGACTAAGAAAGGTTTTTGAGATGGTCAACCCCGAATACAATCAAAATCTATAAAATGATACGGGGCAGCGTTAGATGTTCGCATCAGAATGCTTCATCCGTGCCAACTTGTAGTGTACAAGAGTACTGCTTGATGCTGTCCTTGGAATGCAGTCGACTACGAAAATACGAAATTGCGTAACAATTTGTTTATCTACGATCTCGATATAAAAATTCAGTCAGGTTTTTATATCAAGATCGCAACCTAGAGTGAAGTCATTTTTATCACCACCCGCGCAACCAATGTTCATTTAATTGATTGATAACGAGCAGGCTTCAAACGCATATCTGTTTAACTCTCGCTTGTACCTTATATATCAGTATTTCCCCAAGGACAAGAACCAGACAGTAAAGAATATAAGAAAAGACAGACTGGAGAGTATAAGTGAAAAA
Source organism: Eudiplozoon nipponicum (assembly GCA_029291075.1). Lineage (NCBI taxonomy): Eukaryota > Metazoa > Platyhelminthes > Monogenea > Mazocraeidea > Diplozoidae > Eudiplozoon > Eudiplozoon nipponicum. Next base: position 17,944 of record JAQBSW010009170.1, on the reverse strand, counting down.
TTTCAATTTGGATCCTCAAAGTAAGATGACTTTCGTTTTCTAATAAAAGCTTAATTGAACGCCACCTAAAAACACCTTAACGTTAGACGCGAACGATCACACTTAATTGAGAAAAAGCACGTGATAATGTATTGAAGAATTACGTAACAATAATTTATTTCAATATGTAACAGTTAAATACCGTTTGTTGCGGAGAACGAATATATTTGCAAGTATGTATTAGGTGTTGCAAACCTAGTAACAAATTAGTTCAGTTGTAACCAGAAGGATAAACCAAAGGCAGCATGAACGGAAAGTATAATCTCATGCACATTCGTTTCGTGGTTACTGGCGACTCATCAGTAGGAGCCGAAATTACGCCCTTTAACCACTATATATTTTGGTCAAGAATGTGGGATAATAGGACGGTACCGTCCTGTGATAACTGATATCGATCAAGGCCAGGGTGTATGGATTTACTGAAGTAACAGGTGTTCATGAAATTGTTGTAATTCTCAATTTCGGTGAAATATAGCATAAATTGATATCCATCATGTTGGTACCATGTTCCGACTCGGAAACGATAGTGTTAGTACCATGTACATTTTCGGTACAATAATTTTGGTATCGTTAACTAACACAATAGCCATAGGGATAGTATCTTTTACAGAGTCGGTATATATATTATATAGTGTGAGTTAGCGTTGAAGTCGCATTGTCGTAGACTTTATATGATGTTAACTGCACTATTACAGGTTTACACATTCGTCTAGGAGATTGTACCGTCCTATTATTCCACATTCTTCTACCAAATATATAGTGGTTAAGGGGCGTAATACCGGCTCCTACTGATGAGTCGCCAGTAAGCACGAAACGAATGTGCATGAGATTATACTTTCCGTTCATGCTGCCTATGGTTTATCCTTCTGGTCACAACTGAACTAATTTGTTACTAGGTTTGCAACACCTAATGAAATTGATTTGTTCGTGAGGTTTTTATCAAATTAAAAAATTCAGTGTAATTGAAAATTATTAAGCCGTTGTTTGAGTGAGAGATCAGAGAGAAAGAGTGATATTCTCAAAGGCATAATTGGTCCAAAATTTATTTGACATTTCAAAATACATGTGAATTGGAAACGTTTACATGTCAATGATTTTGCATTTTTTGATAAAAAATTCCTCAGTCCATTCGATTGAGCTATTCGTCTTGAATAAGAGAATTAATTTCTGAGGGAAAAATATAAGATTTTTAAAGAAGCTATTTTGAAGCATTTATGTGAATTATTAGAAATTTTATGAAGTGATAATTAATTCACGTAAGAATATTGTAACGATAATGCGTGAGCATTCTTTATACCGATTATTAATTTGCTAATAATAGTTTATTCCTGCTTGTTAATTTAATATTACAGTGAAATACTGTTTGTTGCGAAGGGAATCTAACATAATCTGAAGTCAACGACAATACGACTTCAATGCTAACTCACACTATATAATATATATACCGGGTCTGTAAAGGATACTAACACTATGGCCATTGTGTTAGTAACTGATACCTTTTTTGAAATCGATGAGTACCGGATACTAACACTATAGTTTCCGAGTCGGTACATGATACCAACCTGATGGATATAAATTTATGCTAAAGTTCACCCAAATTGAAAATTACAACAATTTCCGAACACCTGTTACTCCAGTTAAACCATACACTCTGGCCTTCATCGATACCAGTTATCACATTTCGCAGTAAGCATGACATCATTCAATTCAATATATTACAGTTAAATACTGTTTCTTGCGAAGAATTAATATATATGCAAGTATATATTAGGTTTTACGAACCTAGTAACAAATTAGTTCAGTTGTGACCAGAAGGATAAACCAAAGGCAGCATGAACGGAAAGTATAATCTCATTCACATTCGTTTCGTGCTTACTGGCGACTCTTCAGTAGGAGCCGGTATTACGCCCTTTAACCACTATATATTTGGTAGAAGAATGTGGAATAATAGGACGGTACAATCTCCTATGTATGATGAGTCGCCAGTAAGCACGAAACGAATGTGAATGAGATTATAATTTCCGTTCATGCTGCCTTTGGTTTATCCTTCTGGTCACAAATGAACTAATTTGTTACTAGGTTCGCAAAACCTAATACATACTTGTAAATTTAATAGTTTGGATAAAAAATAAATTATTTGCGTTGCGAAACAAATCTCTCAACCATTTGGCGTTCTAAATGTCTATTAAACCTGTCTCATTTGCTTTTGTTTTTATAAATCTTCGGTTACTGGCAATAAAGCTTTCATTTACTTGACCAATCGTTAGTAATCACGGTAAAATCAAAAATTATATTACTTAAGGGGATTATGCTGTCCATCTAGACAGTCTAAACTTGGGACTTACTTGAAGTAAGTAGGTATGAATTTTCCTAGCCGAACTAGAAGAAACGGTTCTTGTTAATAATAAATAGTTTTAAATCTACACATTTAAAAAAGATACAGTGAATTTTATTTACGCACGCATTACAAAAGTATTTTTCAAAAAAAACTACTGAGGATAAAATTCGCTGCGATGAAAGTTAATTTGTGCTGTTTGTGCAAGTCTTAACTTCAATTGATTTGAAAGTCTTATAAGTTTGGTGAATCCCAGAGTGGAACCGTTACTTGAAGATGAAGCATTGTTGCGAGTAAAAATCTGGTTTGTTTCATACATATTAATGAAGTTGAGCATGATTTTCAAGAATGTGGTATCTGAAGTTTTTGCCAGCATTTTTTTTAAGCAAGACCGATCAAGAGTAGAAAATAATTTCGCATATTATATAACACCTGGATCAATAGACGAATTATTATTGAATGATGTTGATAAATGTGTGTTTAAACTATCACAAGTAAAACGCTCTTTTAGCTAGCAATGGAAATACTACCCATGGGCCGAAATAATGGAAATTATTTCGCATTTAAACACGATATTGATTTTGTGGTAGAGCTTCAATGGTCATTCTAACAAACGGCCAACTTAAAACCAATAAACAATGTCTGAAATCTAGTTTAAGGCCATTTTAGTTAATCAGGCGCCAACTTTGAAAGAGTTTTAATTCGCTGAACAATATGCATTAAAAATTCGCTAATTTAATATGGCATAAATAAAGACATTTAAATACTGCGTTCAGCAAGCGCAAGTACGATATCGAAGTAGAAAAAAAACATGGAGAACGGTACGAGTTTTAATAGAAAGTTCTTGAATCTGGTGGACACATCTGATTAAATAGACGAAGTTGTATGGAGGATAAATAATGAAATTTAAATTTTGATCAATGCTGGCTTAATAGAAAACAACATTTCACATAATTTCAGGCCAGTTGTTTCATCGACACCAAAACTTGGTTGACCAACCCTAAACACATAAAAGTTCTTCACTGAAAAATTATTATCAATTTTAAATACTCCGTTCCAAACAGTCGCTTAATAGCTAGTCCGCATAATTCAAACATTTCTGAAACCACTAGGAAATTACTCGGTTACTAATTAGTTCGCGTTTATTGACAGAATTTAAGATATACATTTTTAAATAAGATTATAACGCCATCTTACCTGAAAATTTTGTTTGAATTGACGAAACTGAGTACATTATTGTTTAAACAGTTGACCAAATAAATTGGCTATTTCGGGTCCCAGGTTATATTTTTGAAAATTATTTTGCATTCCACGAAAAATATACTGTTGAATATCAATCAAGTCTTTCATAAACAGGTTGACGAGGTGAAAGAAGGGAGACTTCTATACCCAGTGCCCGCAAAAATCTTCATATGCCAATTCGAAAACTCGCCACGAAAGCAAGAAATAAGTAAAAAGCAGATTGTTTTCAAGAGCACTCTTTGCAAATGCCAATATAGTCCACAGGTATGCCATTTTCACATCGGAGCATGACAAAGACCGGTGTCAATTGTTTAAGGATATAAACTAGAGAATGGGTTCAATAGTTCATGAGGCAGAACTACTTACAATAAACCAAACTAATCTACACAGTATTTGCATTATAGCAGTTTTGTGCCATTGAAGCATAAATATTCAAAATTCAGCAACCTCTTTTCACAAACTGATTGGCCTGTTAGTCCAGATTTAAAAGATTCCGAATATAAAAATGCAAAAAACTATCGCTTGTCTAATGGAGATCCTGGAAAGTTGATAAAGTCAAAAGTTGAAACAGGAAAACCAAGGTAATATAAGTGTGTTTGACCATAAAAGATGATAATCAGCTTTAGAATCCCATTTGTGAGGAACACTGGTTCTAGCAAAACACATACCAAATTAGAATCAGCTTTAACACGCAAATTTAGTGCAAATAACCTAAGTGTGTTATTTAAATTAGCACACTTGCCTTTAACGTAAATTAAAAATAATATAAAAAAAACAATAATAAAATGTGGAAGAACCTACATTGACTGATTGATTTAACGGTTAAAAATAAGAATAATTTTTTTTTTATTTAAACGCCCTATTAAAATCAAATGGTAAATGTACGTCTGCAGTTGCGCAACACATCACTGAAACATCCATCTTATGTTCTCATGACTTGCTCTTTAATAGAAATAACGGATATTATAGTAGTAAAAATTTAGGAATTTATGAGTCGCTGTGGTTAAACAAAACGAACTCTGACTTATGCTATCAAACTATAATTTGAGAACACAGCCTGAACTAGACGTGATGCAATAATGATTGGTTGTTCAAATATATTGCACTCGCAACTTGTTTCTTTAATGTTTTATATAGATAGATAGATATATAGAAAGATAGAAAGATAGATAGATAGATAGATAGATAGGTAGATAGATAGATAGATAGATAGATAGATAGATAGATAAATAAATAAATAAATAAATAAATAAATAGATAGATAGATAGATAGATAGATAGATAGATAGAAAGAAAGATAGATAGATATATATATATATATAGATAGATAGATAGATAGATAGATAGATAGATAGATAGATAGATAGAAAGATAGGCAGTTTAGTGGCTGTAAAATTTTCACATGTGAACAGGAAAAATAAGCTTGAAAATATAATTTTTGTTTTCATTTATACAAATTAGTTACTAGGTAAGCAAAACCTTATACACAATTATATATATATATATATATATATATATATATATATATATATATATATATATATAAGTTCTGCAATAAAAAACAATTTACAACTATTATATATTTAATTAAACGTTGTTTTGATCACCGCGGAATGCAATACCTGAGATTTATCATAGCTAGAGTATATTGATTTGCTGGTGTAATAGGTGTTTAGACGTAGTTTCAATTCGCAAATTTGGTGAACCTTAGCATACATTGAAATCCATTGTGATAGTACTATTTAATAACTCAGCAACCTTAGTTTTGTTACCATTTAAATTTTCGGCATATTTTATATATAGTGCGCTGGCTATGAGTTCGTTCTGCCGAAGACTTTATATAAAGTTAATTGCATTAGCGCTTGAATACTAATTTGTATAAGTGTATTAACGTCCAACTGACCTAGATTTATTATCTAAATCTAGATTTATTTTAGGACATAATACTGGTCTTTAGTTATGAGGCGCTAGTAAGCATGAAACACATGCTTACATGCGACTATACCTTTCGTTCATGATGTCTTTGCTTTATCCTTCTGGGCATATTTGAACTTATTTGGAGCTAGGTACGCATCAACTCATACTCTATTGCATATATATTAGTTCTTCGCAACAACTAATATAATAAATAGTACAAATTTAATTAAATGATGTCATAATTGCCACTAAATGATATAATTGATATCGATCAAGTCCAGAGTGTATGGATTTGCTGGAGTAAAAGGTGTTCAGAAATATATGTTGTTCTCAATTTTGGTGAACTTTAGCAAACATTCAAATCCATTTTTTTGTAGCATGCTACGACACAGCAACCATAGTGTTGGCACCATGTACCTTTTCGGTGTCATAATGTTGGTATCGGGTACTGACACAATAGCCATAGTGTTGATGCTATTTACAGGCTTGGTTTTTATTACAGAAAGTGAGGTGGCCTTAATTAGTTTTGCCGAAGATTAGTTGAAATTAACAGAATAAAGGCTTGGATACAAATTTGTAAAGCATATTTAACGTCCAACTATCTCAGATTTATTGACCAAAATATCTAACGGTTACTGGGCGGTATACCGACCCCTAGTGATGAGCTGCCAGTAGGCACGAACCGATTTTGAATATGAGATTATGCCTCTTGATCTTGTCGGCTTTCGCATATCCTTCTGGTACTATTTTATTTCCTCTTTTCCAGATACTCATTAAAAATATGTAGTCATACTTTATGCATCAGAATCGTGTTCAATAAGTGATCAATCAGAGCTTTGGTTATTAGCTTTAACAATAATGAATTGCGCGGGTGGCGGTAACAATTCTTAATATCAAGTTTGCGAGCTTGAAGTAAACACCAATCCCATTATATTTAACCAGTCGTTGAACAACATAACATAACTACCGCCAGCCGCAACGTACTGACGCGTTTCGACCTTCCATGATCATCATCAGAGTACGACGGCAAACTGACCATCGAGGATCAAACCGCATTGAATATATATGGAAATCAAATTTAGATATTCGGCTCTCACCTCTAGTAGTCTCAAATACATTGAACTTGACTGGAAATGTCGGCTGCACAATTTCTTTGCAGTCACGAACATTAACTGTTCGCAGCTTTCGCCACATATACATATATAAGCAATACAATTTAACAATAATTGATTGCGCGGGTGGTGGTAACAATTCGATGGTCAGTTTGTCGTCGTACTCTGATGATGATCATGGAAGGTCGAAACGCGTCAGTGCGTTGCGGCTGCCGGTAGTTTTTTTATGTTGTTCAACGACTGGTTAAATACAATGGGATTGGTGTTTACTTCAAACTCGCAAACTTGATTTAAAGAATAACATTTAATTGTAAAAATAATTTCGAACAAAACGACTGCGGATTCTTTAAAATATTAAAGTATTAAATTAGTGAAAAAATCTATTCATGAAATGAATATTATATTTCTTATTTATTGGGAATGTGGGATTGAATCGTAGTCAAACACGCATAATTTACAAATGCTGGAAAACGTTTAAAATCCGTAAATTTTAAAACAGTCACAAAAGTACTGTATGCATTACCACATGGTAGATTTTAGATTTCAAAATATAGAGGTAGCACAGTTGAAGTAAAGAATAACGTGTTCGTTTAAAAAATGAATTCTATTGTAAAGATATTTCAATGCGAAATCTATGGTACTGAGTGCTCGACAAACAGGTGCCGTTAAATCAGACAAATAAAAATTACAGTTATATTTCGTGTAGTAAATATAAATTCTTCGAAATAATTTACACAATATTTGTCTGTTTTCAAATAATGCGAATTTGAATAAATTGATTTTTTTAAACTTTTTTAATAAGTTGAAAACTAGTGCCAACGTGTACACTGGCGTATGTCACACTCATCTGGATATAATAACAGCAAAAAAGCAACAAAAAATCAATTCGGTGATAAAATTGACAACAGAACATTTTCTAATTGTTAACTTTGGCTCAATCCATTGTAAGCTTAATTGAAATGTCCCACTTCCTAATTCGTCTGTATAATTTGAAAAGAATTTAAAAAAATAAGGTTTTAAAGCTTATGCATTTTATTAAAACAGACATATTAAATAACCCGCAACTCCATTTTTAGCTAGTGACACAATAGTTTCAAACTCCGACACGTTTCGACCGTCCTTGGTTAATCTTTAAAAAATGGTGGAAAACTGACAAGTTTATCGACTTTTTTGCGATAGAACGTCATCATTTTTACACCTTTCCTGCCTGTTTTGTGTTTCTTTGTGCATACAATTGGCAGTCCATTCAGAACGATACATCCTATTCCAGTGGAAGCCTTGCATCACAGTCCAAACGCTACAGCATTTTGTCCAGGAATCCAAACATATTTTGTTACTATACAATACCAGTGAGACTTCTGACCCATTCTGATTTATCTCCGTCGAGACGGCTCAATCGTGCACGTATGGTAAGCTCAATTTCGGTCATTTTACTGACAATAAACCTTCTAATAGTCTCATTTTGGCCAAGCTTAAACTGATGATTTTTAGCGAAATTTATCAATAACATTTTTCAATTTAATGTTTCTCAAGTGCTTTTCTATGCCACTGTACAGTAATCTAGATTACATTTTATTGAGATACATTTTTTTAATATTAAACGGTTAATATGCATAGTTAAAATTATTTCAGAACACTCTTATGCAATCATAGATTGCTCGAGGTGTAATAACAACTATTTAAATAAAGATTTTGCACGTGTGATAAAAAACAATGGCTTTGCATTTAAACGGCCGAGCACATACCTAACCAACTTAAGGCTCTACTTACGCGTTTCTATGGCAATCCGCACAACATTAAAACAGGCGGACTAACGAGGATCAAATCGAAATGCGAAGTTGAAATATGAAAAATCAGTGATGCATTTCTTGCATCAAATAGTCTCGCATACATTGCACTTTACTGGAATATAAAATGCATAATTTCTTTGCAATCGAAAGAATATCTATTTTCATATTTCGACAAAATTTCATTAGATATGTAACTCGGTAATTATTGATTGTACAGAGCAAAAAACTTTTGTTTACATAATATTAGTAGAATTGGAATAAAAACCATTCCCACTGTAATTAAACAGTACCAAACATAACTGAATTACGATCAGTTGGACGCACTGCCAAGTTCCGATCTCATGTGGCCATCTTCAGAGTTCGACGGCTGAATGACTAACGAGGATTAAAACGAATTTCGTATATAATGTACAGAAAATTTGTGATATCTTTATTTTGAAAAAATGAGAGCAAAACAGCTGCTTTGTTTTAAAAAGAATATTTGAGGTGGAATTGCTGAAAACTCCTAGGCTTCAAAGTAATTTGCAGATAATTTTTCGAAATGTACATAAAAATAACACAAACTACCCTATTGTCGTGATAAAGTAGTTTTTCTAATGCAATCATTATTTTGTTTTAAAATCATATACTTATGAAAATCTACGGGAAATAAAATAATTCATTTTGCGTAAAATAGGCATATTTTAAGAAATAAATAATTTTTATTAAATTAATATTTCGAGATTTCCTATCGTTGTTTCACCTGTTAGAGATGTTCCCAATTTACGTTAGTGCATGTATATTTTAACGGTAAAACTCATACATAGCCAAAATCATTTCGTGTGATTTGTCATCTTTAATACTTTACCATAAATTCAAACTGAATGTAAATTAAAATTAAAAATAAGAAAACTGTATGCTTTTACTATATATATATATATATATATATATATATATATATATACATATATATATGGCAGAGAGTATATGTATATATATATATATGTATATATATATATATATATATATATATATATATATATATATAGAGCACGGTCACATTTAGAAACATTTTTATTCATGTAATTTCGAAACACTACTTTCAGTTTAACAGTCATGTTTATTGATTTTCGTAATTCCAAACTTAGAATACTCATTTACGTAATTAGGTTACAGAATGTTACATTTTTAAAAAAATTTTAATTCTTCCCATTTTAAGCGGTATCTAATTTAATTGGGCGTAGAGTGGTTGAAATTGTGCATGTTTTATTGTTTTTATCAGACTTACAATTAAGGTATTATGAGCTTTATTATGAACAGTTTTATAAATAATTAGCCTTGCATAATCTAAACTTTCTTTAATATATAATATATCGTGAAACTTATTGTTGCTTTCTATCTAGAGTGCAGCCACAATCGAATGCTTAAAAACAAAAGCGTTTGGCCACTACACACTATTTGGTTATAATACACATATAGAACTGCTACCGGGAACCGACAATACACCACCCTTGTCAAGGCCCCGAATCGACTTTGACCAAATTAATACCGTTTTGACGTTTCCAGAGACAAGATCCAGTACATTGCTATTTCGTATCGCACCAATTCCATGGCAGGCGCGCTTGGTCACCTACTATCATATTGTAATAAACTTTGACAATGCAACTGATATGTTTATGGTAAAGAAGCTAATTGATGTTCTCGCACGGAGATTGCGTCCAAACATGCCAAGTTTGGCGCATGCCTACGCCGGCAACTACCACTCGTTGCCATCACAATATCATGCGACCTCCAGCGTTGCTAGTTTTCCCACCATCAGGAGTTCTGTGCTGTCGTCCACAATTGCTGAAGACCGAGAATCGGTTGATGACGATCTTGACACTATTATTCAACAAAAAAATGCAACAGCAAAATATTTACAGTCATGATTTCTCAGGCGTTGTGAAAATTCTTTCGTGTTATTAAAAGGATTAACATTCTGAGAAATGTTCAACAAAATTAAAGATCTCAATAAGTTTAATTGACTTAATGTGAAAGGTGACAGAATAACTTATTTATAATACATTTTTGGACATATTTAGATTGTAAAGTGTCTTTCTCAACATATCGGAAATCAAAAAATATGTTTTATTTAATTTAATTCAGATACGACAAGTAAATGAATACGTGTTAAATAGATAGATAGTCAAATAAAGGTAATATTTTTAATAGACAAATTTTGAATAAAGTCAAATCAATTTTCACTTATATAATGCCAACTGCAAAAAATAGAAACAAAAATGTAGAATTAGTGTTTTACGAAACTCTAATTAAAAGAAGTATTATGCAACAGTACATTAATTTTGTAAGTATATGAAAAAAATATTTTGCGTATGATATCTAAGTAAAGACATTTTAAAATAATTAACCAATAAACGTATATAGATGTAACAATATACATGTACTTACAAAAATAATTGGCTTATTTGCCAACATAAATACGCTGGAAATTTGGAAATATTGAACAAGATTTAAACGATTAAGAAGAAAACCACAAATAAAAAATATGATAGAGATTTTGAAATGACAAAGAAAATTATCGGATTTTAAGGGAAAACATTCAAATTTTAAGCATAATTATATGAAGATTTATAGATAATAAGAATAAAGAAACTGTTAAAATAATTTACTAATAAAGAGCGAGATTTCAAAATCGAAGTAAAGAGATTTACATGATTGGTAAATATTCTATTGATATGTCTAAATATCAGCACTGTGGTACGTAAAGTAATTAATTGAGCAATGAGATGTTTAATCAAGGTTTGCTTGGTGGATTCACAACTTTACCGATAAGTTGATCGATTATCACATATTTAATTAATTTAAGAAGGATGAATGCGAAGATAAAACCTGTTTATTATAAGGATGGACATTTAATTATAGAACGGCAAATAAATACACATCAATACTGAATGGTTCGTGCTTGATATAACGGTTTATATTTTGATTTCATGATTTAAATATAAACCCTTATAAGCAGAGCATAACTCGGTAGTTCAAGAATTAAAGAAGCCAGAATTGTAAAGGAATATGTAAAATGGTGATGGATTAAATTTGGGATAGCCAGATAGGTACATATATCTTCTAGTATTGATTCAAATTTCGACGAAAAAATGAAGGGTTAAAAAAGTCAATTAATGTTTTCGACTAAATTAAATTTTATTTTACTTCCAAAATCTTGTGTTTCAATTTTTTTTCAATTTATCATTTTAAGCATGAACTTATTTAATTGAATATAATATTAATAAACTCTTTAAATTTATTTTTTCACTTGATTTCTTAAGATGAATTATAATTTGTCATGCCTACATATAAGGCAAATTTAGTAATTTGTATTTTAAATTCAATTCATTTTCCCTGCTCATCGAGTTGACAAAACTTCAGCTATGTTTAAATTATAATTAGATAAATAATTATTTTTGATAACTTCTTGTGATTTCCTATAGAAGCATTTCTTCATCTTTAAATTTAGCGCAAATTTGCTTAAAATAAAATAAAATAATATAATATAATAATATAATAATATAATATAATATAATATAATATAATATAATATAAAAAAAGTAAAACATCAAAAAGGTAATGTTTAAAAAAATAATTTCCCCCTTTTTCAAAAAAAGATAAATACAATATGGGTAAATCTTAAAATATTAACATTTATAGAAAAACTAGTATGTAGTTTATATTAATGCTAAATTATACATTTCAAATTTATAAGAAAACTAATTGAAATTTGACATATCCATAATAGCTAAATTAAATAAATTGGACTAATGCAATAATTAATATTCATCGTCTTGTCTGTGAAGTTAACAAATTTTTATTTATAAAACTGCATACATATTAAACACAAATTAATGACAAATTTTTTTGCAGAGTTTAGCCAATCTATACCGATGAAGAAAAATAACATGAATTACTATGCCTTGACAGACATTTTTTGCATTTGATGAGAAAAAACCCAACAAATAGTCTAATACATTATTAGAATTTGTCTTTTTTTAAATTTGCCAAAGAAATTATTTTTCATTTCAAAATTTATTTAATAATGAATTTTTGAGGGTTTGCGCATTATTATATTGATTAATTTGCATGTGATATATGTCGCGCTTTCTCGGAATGCTATATATACCATTCTTCAATTCGTTTCAGCAATAATGTTTCGATTAAAACACCGTTTGCTGGTGAACCTGTTCGACATTAATAACAATAGTAATCTCCTCTGTAAGCTCTATCAACACATGCAGACTGGTAATATGCGGTAAATTCACGTATTATGAGAAATAAAACTGGATACAACTTGTAAGATGTAAATACTGTTTATTGCGAGATTTATATTGCCAGTCTCAATCCTGCGTCACACTACCTTTTATGTGCTTTCAATATTCTTAGTTAGAAGCGTTAGTGTTCTGTAATTTGATAGTTTAAAAGGAGTTCATAAAAATATTTTGCAGAATAATTCTCGCGAGAATCGAGTTTACAATCTAATAAATATATAAATATTCTTAAATCCGTTTACGATTTTGAAACCAAACGGGAAAAAATTTTTCGTTTTTTATTTTAAATTACTCCATTTGCCATCTTTATAATTGGTATCCTTATTTTGCAAACTGATGCTTTATGCATCCTTTATTTCGTTGCTCAACAATAATGGCGATGTGTGATTTTGCCACACAGATGAATAATTTATTGATTAGATTACAAAATTATCTCACTTTCACGTTAACCATGTTTTAATTCACTACTAGTAATATTTATTACAAACCTGTTGTTATCTATTTTGTTGGTTGTCTCTAAGGTCAAAATAATCATTAGATCAATCAATAATTTAGAAGGATATTCCTACATAATACTTACATTTCCAAAACTAACCTCAGTTACATATATGCGTAACGCATTTTTGCATTAAGAAATTCAATAAATTGTGCAAATTCAAAGCAGAGTTTTTTTTATTATGCGTACATCTGTTTTATTGCTGCCCAAAAAAATAATTCGCACATGATTCGCTCCATACCGAATTTTAACTATTGTGCGTTATTGAAACGGCCATACATTTATGATTACCAACACTAAAATATAATATGGAGAATGCAGAAAGCGGTTACCATTCTTATTTGTTATTGAAATAGCGATAGAAGCGCACACTAATATATCATAGTTTTGCTGAGTGTATGTAGATGTAAGAAAATTAAAAAGGTATATTAGCAACCCATTCCTTAAAAAAATTAGACACAAAGGTAACAAAAAACAAGAAAACATTGCATTACTCGTCTGAGTTGTTCGTAAAACATTGTAACAGAAAATCAAGAAATAATCGAAATCTGGGGAATATTTTGTTTACTAAAATCTAGAAGATATGGAGTTAATGCATTACAAATCCTGATATCCTAAAAACACTTTATCATACTTGCATTTATACATATTGGCGCAAAGTTACTCGCTCGATATCCCATTTTAGACTAGAATTCACTTTAATCGAATTAAAAATTTCTAACTGGATGAGCAACTCGCTCGAGTTTATTATTTAATCTTAAGTACAAAATTCGATAACATTTAATAGAGGCATAGGAATTAAATATTAATCATAAGAATTTTTAGACATTCTGGAAAATTTACCCGTGCTTTTGTCTATATATTAAAGGTAGAGCAAATTAGGCAAAACTCGGCAACTGATTTTAGTTACTCTCTAAAATGAGTGTGCGAATATCTCGAATTTTTACTTTTTCCAAATTACATTAATTGATAAATTATGAAACAGGCCTAGAATTGAATTTTCAATCATGAACAATTTAAGAAATACAGAAGCGATTTACCGACTTTAGCATTGATTAGTGTGACAGATCTAATCAAAGCCAGAATTTCTTTAAGTTAAATAGAAACTCCAAAATGGATATGTGTATAACAGGATGGTATTCTTTTTTCGTAAGTACATCATTTGGAAAATTATAAAACACATTTAAGAAGCAAGTACGTGTCATACGATATCTAGGAAAATTTTGCGAGTTTCCATTTATTTGGCTAGCATTTTCGTTTGAATTGGGTATGAAAACAGCATAAATATATTATTTACATTAAGGAAATAATATTACAAATCAATCCGGTATGCTTAGTCACAAATAATTAATCATAAATATTTTAAAACAAATTTAAGAGATTGCTCTTATTTCCACAACAACTGTAGGCTAGATCAACACTTCAATAATCTTGAAATACGCTCAAAAATGAAATATTAATCGAAAGAATTTTCCAAGAAAAAAATCAACTGAAGAACAGATTTTCATTGAATTGAATGCAATCCTCAAGGTGGATAAGAGAAGAGCACGAAAAATCCAATTTTGTCAGCAAATCACGTATCACTTCCCGAGGAAAGTTTGACAGCATATTACAAGTTATATGAATTTTTAAAAAAACTTCTGTTTCCTACTTTTTCTCCCTGCATTTGTCAAGTAGTTCAATGCAGACTCCGGTTGAATCAGATTTGAATGTACTAATAGCACGGTATAATTAATTTTTAGTAAGCAATTCCCTTTATAGACCATGAAAAGATCTTCATAATGAACAATTAGTTTTATGTTTGCATTTTAGCCAACATTGTAAGACAGGTTAACACAAAATTTCATTTCCTTTATATGGTATAACAATTAGATGTGCGAATAGCACAATTAATATATATTTTCCTAAGCGGATAAGGCTTGCAATGAAATATTTTCCATAAAATTTTTTTTTAAATATGAAACATTTACTGGCTTGATTCTTAGAAATATAAGACAGTCCACTTGAAGACCTGTTTTCCATTGAATTTTTTTTCAATATCTAAAACAGTTTTACAAATTTCACGAACTTAATAATTTTGTCGGAAGTAAATAATTCAGTAAATTTCGATACAGGTTCATGAGTAAAGTACTCACCATCCGAATTTTCGGACAAACTTCAATGTTAATATTAAATCAAGTTTGCGAGCTTGATATAAACACAAATCCCGTTATATAGACTTTCATCCGTATAAACTAAGCATTTTATAAAATAAAAAAGGCAATTTACTCGGCTGCCTGGATTTTCCTTATTTGTAACTCGTGAAGTACTGTCTAGAATTTTGCCGCGAAATGGCTTAAAATTAGGCAAATTTTCTTCAGAATCTGAGAATTTATTCACTGCGCCATATTCAGTACTAGTTTATGTTTATATTGTTATTTCTTCAACAAGACGAGCGTATGTAGCAACTATTATCTAACAATCGTCTCCGAACTTTTCATTATAGAACAAAAACCATACCATCTGAGGAAATTTTATTTTACTGAAGACTTAAGCTATTAAAAAAGATTAGTTGCACGGGTACTATGAACAATTAAAAAATTTATTTTGCAAACATGGTACAAATATCAATCCCATTATATATATATATATATATATATATATATATATATATCAGTATAAACTAAGTTTTTTATTCGGTAGCGAAGTCATTTAATGAAGTAGACTGCTTTAGTCCACATTGGGAACTTTGCAAATAATGACTAGAATTTAGCCGCGAACAGGTCTCGAACGTACCAAATATGCTTCGCAGTTTATTGCTTATCCGTTATTTATTTAACTAAAGAAAACTACAGTGATCAATCCTTTTTTCCTATAAATGTTTGATGGATCAAAAAAACCCATTTTACTTTATATTTCATTCCATCTCCAAATTGTATGTGCTATTAACACAAACTTATTATTTTCTTTAAAGAAAATAATTTGAAAAATTATGACTCAGGCTCAGTAATAAATAACAGATTATATGAATTTTAAGCTAAATTCAATAATTTTTTCGCTTTCTTACCTGTATTTCTAAAACAGATCAACTGAAGACCGGATCTTAGTTCATCTGAATTCATTCCTCAAACTTGATGTGTGAATAACTTGATGATTTTGAGTGTGTATTTTATTTATTTTGCAATACATTAAAAAATGTGATGTCATCCTCAGTTAGGATATTTCAATTTTAAGTATCAAAATTGTCTAGTGCATAAAAAGTACAAATCAAAATTCTGCCAATTAAATTTCTCTTATTAGTACACATGGGTTAAAGATACGCACACACACACACTTACGCGATGCGAGCCTATCTAGTGGAATGTCTGTTAGTTATTATGAGACTAATCAGCCGGTATTAACTGTGAAACGGTTAAAACAAACATTACTATTAGATACTAATTGCGGCGGAGAACTAATTTACTTCACACATGACCAGATGGATAAACCAAAGACAGTATTAACGGTAAGCCTAATCTCGGGCACTTTCGTTTCGTGCTTACTGGCAACTCATCAGTAGGAGACCGTTTAACGTCCTTTATCCGCTATATATTTTTGTGAGGTATGTGAGTATAGGGTTTAATACTGGCTCCTACTGATGAATCGTCTGTAAGCACGAAACCTATGTGCATGAGATTATACTTGCCGTTCATGCTGTCTTTGGGTTATCCTTCTGGTCATAATTGAACTAATTTGTTACTAGGTGAGCAACACCTAATACATAATTAAATACCACAATTACTTAGTTAGTCTTTTTCTAAGAAATATGAGGTATTTGCGAACGATCGATGAGTGTATACGAAATTTGTCCATTAAATGCAAATGCTTTGGAACAACCCTTTGATGGACAAAGCAATGATCTGGTAAGTATGAAATCCACTGTTTCGCCAGCCGTTTTAAATCATTATGGCTAAAAGAATTTCATTTCGAATTTCTGCAATTGTACATGTATTGCGAATCTGAAAATTTTGGGACGATGCTTATTAGTAGCCATGCTTATTGCGGAAACAGTTATATCATCACCATAAGGCAGAACTAGTGTTGAACTGGACCGCTAAATAGTGTTGATTTACAGATATTTTCGCAGGAAAATAAACAATTAGCGATTGCCTAAAGTTAGTTTTGTAGAAACTGCGTTAATTAAAGAAAAAGTGATGATGTGCATCAAAATTTACATTCCTGATCCACAAATGAAGCCGAGCTTGCTAAATATGTCTGTCTTAAAGGTGCTTCGTAGCATAAATAGTCGATGGACAGTCTTTCAAAAAAAGTTTAATAAACACAGATTAATTTGAATGTGTATAGGAAATGCGTCAGTAATCAAAATGATTCTAAAAGTCCTTTTCTCGTCCGTACATTCATAGACTTCTTCGTCTAGTCAAAAGTAAAACTAAACGCGTAAATCATGGAGGATTTTAGTAAGAACACTTGCCTACATTGAAGAATTGCAGTAGATAAGCATACACGTAACAGTATGCTAGCAAAACACATGATGTTAGAAAACACGTACGTTTAATTCGACCATTCGCCTTTACTTTAAGCTCAACATATAATTCGTTGCCATTAAATAAGGGCAAGGAAATGACATGACTATAAGGATAGATGATTGAACGAATTAGGTACTTTAGTCAGAACAGCTTCATTATTGGCACATACGAGCACTCAAATGATTTATTATAATCAAAGTTGCGGTCTTGATA
>JAQBSW010009169.1:0-30234 GCA_029291075.1 Eudiplozoon nipponicum | reverse complement strand
CCTGCGGTCTGTTGTCCTCTCCGTCAGCTGTGGAAATTGACACTCATTCGGAAATTCTTCGGAACGACAAAGACAAACTTGGCAAGCATAAAAAACTTCTGGTGGTTATAACACCAGTTCTTTGGAGCATATTTATTAAATGATTGCGGAGATCTCGATCGCCGCCTACCATTATAATTTGACTTGGAAACGAATTTTGGTCGAGCATTCACTTGATTTATCTCGGATTTGGTAATGGCCAATCCTTCTAGAACTTTGGCCATGTTCGCCACTGTTCTCTCTAAGGAGGAGATTCTATCATCTTGCGGGGGTGAAGAAAAGGATGATGGATTCACTTTGGGTTCCAAAACCCTATATTCTAACTCACATCTCTCAGATAAGTCATCTATAGAGAGAGTGTTGGGGAGCTGTCTGGCAAAGAGTTTTAATGTTTGGGGAAGATTGTTAATAAAAACAACCTTAGCCTCATGGTCAGAAATGTTGGTTTTATACCAACGTTTCCGTAATTCCCTCAGTATTTCTATGGGGCCAAGATTTGGCATATCTAACTGCGCATATTTGTTTATTATCTGCTCAGTTTCCGTGGGTCCAAGCAAGGATTCTACCTCGTTTTGTAGGCCCAAAATGGGATTAGGTAGCTTCCTAATGGCCTCAAGCTTAGGATAAATCCGTCGCTGCAATTCAGAAGGTAGTTTAGCAAAAACCTTTGACAGTTTTTGATGACTGTCATAATCAGGAAACGGGGAGAAAGCGGAGTCTACGCGCATAAAAAATAACTCACTATCTCCATCCCAAACAGGAACATCAATATCTAAAATTGGACCTGACATTTTAACAATCTTACGGGATCTTAAAAGCATAAATTAAAAGCAATATGAAAATATATAAATATACTTTAACGAAACGCTTACCCACAAACAGCTTCCACGGTTGAATAAGAGCAGAACAAAGAAGTCACTGTTTCCAACAATCCGAAGTTGAGTTGTTGAGTACGTACGGTGCCGTTTTGTACGTAGAAAAGATGAACAAAGGACCCGTTGGCCTTTGATGCCGATGTGTTATTATTATCCCCACAGATTTCCCAGAAAACCACAATCACGGTAAAGAAAACACAAATGTCAATCTATTATTATTATATCCCCCAACACAAACCGCGAATATATATATATACCCAAAAAAATTCACAGATGGCCACGATCACGGTAGATAAAACGCAAATCTTAATCGATTTTTATCCCAAATAGATGAAAAAGGAAGTCAATTTTATTTATACCAAAAAAATCAGAACAATAATCAATATCCTGGCGCGGTCGCCAATTTTGTAAACGCCCCGGCTTCAAGTAAATGCCGTACGACGTTACAAACTCGGTTAAGGTGCTCTGAATAGAGATTAGTTACTGATATGGGGGCCCTTAAGAGGGCCTGGTAATGCGTTCGCTTTAAGTCTTCAGAGTTGAAGATGTCCTAGAGCCTTGGGTGGACTCTGGTTGAGTTTTCGCTCCCGTGGTTGAGCTGTGATCGCGTTGTGGATGGTGTCCTGCAGGTCCTGCACTCAATTGGCTCGTCTCTCCGGTATCCCGCAACAAGATGAGTCACGGATGTAGTTAGTTGTTGGTGAAACGATCAAATCACCAGCGTAGGTATTGACAGCCGACAGAGCGCACACGTATTGACAGCCGACAGAACGCACACGCGTGAAGCAGGTAGAAGGCAAATGCCACAACTGACTTGCATGGTAAATTACCGTGCTTAAATAGCATGCAATATGTGTACTTGCATACTATTGGTTAAACGTGGTTAAACGTGGTTAAACGGCAATTTGCTTTTTCTCATTGGTGCAACGTAAATAAATTTGAATTTAATTTACGCAATATGTCGGCGATTGATTTGTGTCGTTACAATAAATAGGGCAGTTTAAACTAATATTTCCACTTGACATATTGATTGTTAATTTATTAAGGAAAATCATGATGAGAGTGGTTTCAAACAATTCGGTACGCAATCCGAAAATCAGGTAAATGATTAGAAGCACGTCACGCGAACCTGATTTCTTTTGACGTCAGCCACCAGGCATATGTAGGAATATCATAGCATCGCTAAATAAACCGCTACCATAGAAAAAAAACCCTATATAAATCGCAAAACCTCCTACTATAAGAATCTGCAATATGTACTTGATTATTCTTGCTGGTTCTATTGGCTGCTCTACGTTAATATTCGTTGCAAAATCGTTTCCCGTGACATACTTTTATATTCATTTTGCCCCGATCACACTTCATGAGTAAATTGGTAATATCTAACCTTGTTAAAACGTTTACATCACAAATCATTACAAAGCCCAATCAACTTTTCCGTACAAAAGGAGTTCTGTTAACGGTTCTAAGTTAATCTCATTTAAGTTTATAGTCATAAAGTCAAAATGTACATATAAATTATAAAAATCAATATTTTTTAAATTTAATTCGATTCAAGGCTAATTAAATTCCTCAACCTGCGTAAAACGGTTCCTGTCCTGATTATAGAGGATAATATCTCCACATAAAAATTAATTTAACTTTTATTTATAAACATCTGAAGTTATTTTAACGGCTCAAATTTATTGGCCGACATATTTACAAAACGAAATTCAAATTTCATTACGCGGTACCAATTAAAACAAGCAAAATTTGCCGTCAACTAATGGTTTGCGACCTTGCGTCTGCACATATATATAAGCACGATGCATTTACCATGCAAACACATTTGACACTTCTGTTCTTCGTGTTATGGGTGGTTGCTGCCGCTCTATCTACCTACGTCGACTTCTGGACTTGCGTTTACCACGCTGTCATCTCGTCGCTTAGACTTCAGTTACGCCAATCTTCTTGTTGCTGCACATTTAGTCATACGTAATCAATTATCTATTAATCGGAGTTCTACGTGTGCCAGCCACCACGGTGCTTCCGCAGATCTTAAACAAGACAATTCTGAGCATACGAGCAGCAACTCACATCACCGGATTCGACAACTCTATTTATTCCGGTGCATCCACTCGAAGGAACACCAGTCAACCAATCGGAGCACTCAGCAAGTGTCTTGAAGTACTTCTAAACACTACAAAACTATTTACATTTTACAGCATTTGCCGGTGAACTCTTTTCCGACACTGATTAGATCAACCAACAGTAACTGTATCTCATTATCTTCGACTTTGTTTTCTTCTAATAACGTCGCACGGCATTTACTTGCCGTTTCTTTATATTTTAATATTTTGTTTGGAATTTTCATTGGATAGTTTTAGACGCTGAGAATTAATATATATGCTATTGTGCGATCGAAGTAAGTTCCGTGCGGCTATACAAGAAGAAAAGACGTGTTATGTGAGAGCAATTGCTGTGGGTAGCCCTTAACAGGGACTAAAAATCTTTCACCGAAAAATGTCGTGAAAGCTTATGAATGTTGCAGTGGCGATAGTTTCTAGACGTACTTCTAGACACTTACTTAGTTTTCAGGTTGGTTGGCTGGTGATCCATTTTTGTTTGTGCACCGGAATAAGTAGGTTTATCGAAACCTTATATGGAAGTTGCTGTTCGAAGGCTTAGAATTGTCTTTTTGAAGATCTTCAGCAACAACGTGGTGGCTGGCACAAGTAGAAATCCGATTAATAGATGATCGATTTCGTATGACTAGTTTTGTAAAATCAAGAAGATTGGCGTTTCTTAAGACTAAGTGACGAAATATCACAGCGTGGTAAACGCAAGTCCATAAGTTGGCGTAAGTAGAGGGTCAAGAGAAGAAAGCGAAAACAATCACACGTAGTGAGCAGAGCAGAAATGTTTTTCGTGTTGATTACATCATGTTTATATATAAGCGAAGCTGCACGCCATTGATCAACGGTAATTTTGATTGTTTTGTGTGGTACGGTGTATTAAAATTTGATTTTGATTTTGGCAATATTTCAGCAAATTAATCTGAGCCGTTACAAAGAAAAAGGCAAAGACAACATAAAATATAAGTATAATCCCGTGCACATTCGCTTCGTGCTTAATGGCAACTCATCAATAGTAGCCGATATTACGCCTTTTACACACCATATATTTTGGTGAGGAATGTGAGCAAAAGGACGGCAAAATCTCCTATACGAATGCGTAAACGGGCAGTAGTGAAGCTAACATTATATAAAGTCTTCGATAATGTGATTTCGAAGCCAAATCACTATAGATAATATACAAACCAAGATTGTAAAGTGTATCAACACTATGGCTGTTGAGTCAGTAAACGACTCCAGGATTATGGTACCGAAATATTAATTAGTACAAATACAATCGGTTTCAATTTATGCTAGGGATCGCCAAAAATGAGAATACCTGTTACTCCAGAAAATCCATACACTCTGACCTTGATCGATATCAGTTAAAAAATTTTGCGGAAATCATGACATCATCCAATTAAAAATGTAACAGTGAGATACTGCTGTGGCGGAGACCTAATACCTTACTGGCGACTCATCAGTGTCTTGTGACTAAGACTTCAGTGGTAGTTCAGTTCGCCTAAACTGATGACAATGCAAAAATATTCGAAAAACACCTGGCAACGTTTCAACCGTTCGGTACTAAGCGCAATGGGCTGAAGAAAGGAATAGAAAAAAGTTGGGTTAGAAATTATATGTTGCTGAGAACTAATATAAATGCAATTTTGTATTAGGTGTTATGCACTTAGTAACAATTTAGTTCAAATATAACCCGAAAGATAAACAAAAGTCAGTATGAATGGATAGTATAATCTTGTGTGCACATTTGTTTCGTGCTTACTGGCGACTCATCAGTAGGAGCCGGTATTACGCCATATACCCACTGACGCAGGTGCACAAAAAATTGATTTTTGTGTTTTTAGCCCACCTGCCAAGACGACTTAATTTATAGGTTATTGGCTGGTTTTAACTGACATTTATATTTTCTCTAACTTTTAATTTTCTTTGAGCTGTGCACAGATAAGTTGGAACAAGCAGTGGCTGTTACTCGATGCGAACGCTTCTTCCATTTCTTCAGCCTGCCTGGTCGAAAATTATTCGAGGTGAGCTTTTAGACTGTGCTTAATTTGGCGTCTTACATTATGAGCCATGGTAGGTGGAATTTGATGTCTTCTTAAGAGTATCTCCATAGATTTTACAGATAATCGATGATTATTTCTACGGAGTCCTACATTTCTACATACAGTAGTAATTGGATCGTGCATTTTGTAACTTATCTTCGAACAAATAAAATTAAACTTGTTACTAGGGACGTAACACTTCATACACAATTTAAAAATCGGTTTGCTCGCGCAAATATCCTATTCGCCTAGGGCTCAGACGTTAGAGCAGCATAACAATCAGTTCGCTGTTAAAGTATCTCAGCGCTTAAGTGTTGAAGTAATTTGTAGAATTTAAAATTCCAACTGTGGAACTTTATTGTTTTATTAAGGCTACTATCAGGTTGATCACTGATAGATCTGTGTGGCAAAATATGTCAAATGTCATAAAATCTTGGATAAAAAAAGTGTCGGGTGACAAACTTGTACCGTTTGGCGACATACTAAGGCCGAAGTAAAAAATTTGGCATAACGGTGGGTCGTTTTATGCGCGTACATATTGATATTGTAGAAATACTAGAAATCTCTGGGCAGAGATATATCCTCAGGATGGTTGACCGTTTCATTAGTCAGTTTTTAGTTGCGATCATTAAGGACATGACAGCCCAGTAAGTTCTAATTATTCCCTTGCATAAACAGGTATCACAATATTGTGTATCAGTAATGGTCATTAGTTATAGTTGGAGTCAGTTTATGTCTGAACTTTATCGGGTCATTTAATAGCATGGGATTAATTGAGATGTACACGAGCTTAAAATCCAAGAGCTAATATTAAGGTTGAGGTTGCTTCGGGAACTGAAGGCTGCAATACGATGCACTGGAGGATCTAGTTGGGTACGCGATTTGTCTATAGTTTCCTTGGCAATGAAAAACATGTACAGAGCACAGCTAGGCATAACAATAAGAGAACTTGTTTATGGATAACTATTGAGGTTATCTGTAAATCTGCTTATAGAGACTGAATGTTGTCTTGATTGCGCCTCTAGTTCAGTAGATTGGTTTGTAAAATTCGCTTAGCTCAAACCAAATCTATAAGTTCAATGTCAAAGTTTTATAAAACTCCAGATTTATAGCTGGCGTCGCACGTGTGCATAACTAACGAAAATAGACGAAATTGCCTGACTCCGTATTATAAGGGCCAATTAAATTCAATCGTATGACAGAGAAGAATTCATTTATAGAACTGAATGGTACACAAGATTGTGTAGCTTTGGATCGATGCGTTCCACAGTTTACTTAGATGGACGTGGAAACTGAGGATATATACCAATTCATTTACCGAGAGTATGAGGCAATTCTTGACTCAAAGATGTTGGAAAGAAGTGTCAAACAAATGCGAAAAGTAAATTATGTCTGACTCTAATATAACTGTGGAAAGGGAGCATGTAATAAATCAACAAAATATGATAAAGTAACCTTGCAATTTAACAGTACCACATGATGACTACGTATATGTAAGAGCATAAATATTTGGCATAATGATGTATGTCGAGGATAATATCTCCGTATATTAAAATTAATCAATTTTGTTGTTTGGAATTTTGACGTTACCGCTAGTTTCTTAACCAATTTTTAAAAAATATTGTAATCATATTTTGACTTTCCTTTGTCTGAATTGTGAACGGTTATGCTTTATCTTTGATCACTTTAAGAAAATCACATTTTAAGTTTCATAAATCCTGTCGTGATGCTCCTGCGTTGTATTAGCGCAGCCACGTCTGTTTTTATGGATTTTTAAAAAAAATTTTACTTTAGAAACGTTGTCAATAAATCTTTTAATTACTTAGGTATTATTATTTTCATTTTTTCTATCTGGAGGAGCTCAAATTGGTTAACAAATAACTGATTATGTTCTCCATTTTTAAGGTTTTCACATTTGTAAAGATATACTAAGGTAACCTGTAAGACCATTTGCACTTACACTGTGTTTTAATAAATATTTTATTATTTATCTTATTTTGATTGAAAAGAAAAACAGCATTATGTGGAAGAACGCAGAACATTTTACTGAAGGACTTATAGATGTTGGCCTAAATGAAGTTGCTGAAATAAATTATGAATTTATTTTTTCTAAATTTAGTAGCAATTCTATTAATATTGCGAATGTGAATATGGCGTCCTTTAACTCGGAATCCGTCCAACAGCTGCTTGACCGAAAATGACGTTGGAACCAGATTTTCAAATTTTTTCCTCAATTTTAGGGACTTCATTTCCAATCCTATCTACATGGTTGACACCACACAAATGGAAAAAAACAACTTGCGGTAAATGTGGCATCCTCATTCGAGATAGATCTAATAATATTTATTTTACTTCTTAAAGTTTATTTTTTATTTGTCCTAATAATGGGACATAGTACATATTATATTATACCCACATGTATACTCAGAAATATCCACATCACCTGCCTCCAATAAAAAACAACTTTACACACATGTGTGTACTCGAATTTAAAATGACATTTATAGAATAAATAAAAGCAAACGATATGGATTGCATACACGCCTATCCGTGATGTCTCGATTTTTTAATTACATTTCCCGACGCGTAGAATGATCAACAAAATGTTTTATTTTAATCATATTGCAGTAATCCTTGAATTCCCGGTTTACCCTAATCCACGCTGTGCGCGATAGGTTATAGAGAGAAAGAGATTATTAAAACTGTTGAAAGAATGTATTATTATTCTATCGTTTGGACAAGACCGAATACGGAGCCTACACTATTCAATGTTACGTCAACCACATGCACATTTATACTCCTATTCTTTATAAATTTACGTTTTCATTTAAATACCTATTGTCAAACCATATACATATCCAAATATATATATAAAATTACACGTAAGCAACAAGGTGGGTTCATACGATTCAATATATCACCAATAATTATATATTTATTTAGTATTACCTTATATTTATTTATACCCATCTCTTATATATAAATATACAATAATATATACGTCTACACACTATATCAAAAAATTTTTAAATTTTATTATTATAATCAAGGTTACGATCTTGATATAAGCACCTGACCCATTAATTACTTACAAATGTCACATAGTCTTTACTTGAAGGAAATGCTAACCATATACGTAAGTTGTTATTGCCCTGGATAATGTATGCAGTTTGCAACAGGATTGCGCAATTTTTAGAGTCGCAGACTTCTAAAAAAATCTACTTTTGTTCGTGCCCTTCCACGGAAAAATTCTTGACAGTAAATGACAAGATTTTTGTAGTTTTCAGACTGTTCTATTGAGTGAATTTAGTTTTCGATATAATATTATGCTCAAATAACGCTGCAAATTGTATACATATAGAGATTGGTGTTTATATCAAGCACGTAACTATTATTTAAGTAATTGTTGTCACTGTTCACGCATTAAATAATCGTCGTCAATTTAGTACAAGTCCATTAGGTAGTGTAGTTAATTTCCTATAAGTACGGGTAGAGTGGCTAGTTGCAAATCTAGATCTAAATAGGATTAAACTTAAGAAAATTCTAGCTACACATTTTAGATCAGGTAGAACTCACAGGTGTGTATAGCAATCGACAGAAGGGCGTAATGGATATAGTCACATATTCTGATGTAAATGTTGTAGAGGTTAAATTAATTATCGGACAGAAATTAACCTCTCATATAAAAATAAATCAATTTTTATTTTTGGACATTTGATGTTATCGCTGGTTTCGTAAAACAATATTGTAATTTTTGAAAAATATTGTAAATTTTTTGTTCATATTGTCGAAGTTTTGGACTTGTCTTGTGGAAGAAAATAGGAGAGTTTTGATCTGAGTTCTGAATTGCATAAGCGGGACACTGCGTGGTTCCATCTCCGATTCTTTGTAATAAAACTTTGTAATCTTCTCGTCATTTTGTTGTTTTTAATTATCAGCGTAAAGTACCACAAATTCGCTTTGGGTATTTTAAGTTAATACTTGTTTTAAGGTCTCAATCATTCCAGTTCAGTAATTTGTGGATATCAGCGTATCCGGGAAAGCTTACTTAATTGATATAATATATAAATTACAAGTAATTTAATAATATCATGTCTGGTTTATTAAATACTGAGGATACAGAGCAGTTGGCTAGCGGACTTAAGGATTGTAGCTTAAGAGATAGTTCAGAGGAACTTAAGTGTTCCAAGATAGATGATCATTCCGCATATATGGATTTTCCGGGCCTGGCATCCAAGAGACCCCTTATGGTAGTGACCTAAGGGCCTCTTCAAAAAATGGCAACCGCGCCAGGATCCTTTATGCGGGAAGATATGATGTAGATGATCGTTATTGCCACAATTCTATGGATAGCAATGTCAAGCTTAATATGTACAGACCAGACAACCATTCTGAATGGGTCGAAGAAGCAAAATTTTATTTTAAACTAAGACGGATGACCGACCCTATAGAAAGGTTTGCCTCGGTCTGGTGGTGCTTACCTGAGCCATTAAAAAAGAATCTGTTTAGACTCAGGAAATTTGTTACTGAGAACGAACCTGTAAATGCATTTGAGCTTCTAGTAGAAGAACTCCATGGACGATATCAACCCGAGAGGATTGAACGGATGACTGACTTATTACGTCAGGAAAAGATGGAAAATCTACTTCCATCTGAATTTTATGACAGACTAATTTCAAAATCAATCGGGCTTGATATATCTGAGGAAGTTATAAATAGTATATTTGTAGCAGAATTGCCTGCTAGACTAAGAGCCACCTTGGATGTATATGATACATTGGAACTAGAGTGGCCCAAGAAGCTCAAAGTGTTGGACAAATTGTATCGTCAGAAGGAACCTAAGGTGTATGCAGTAACCCCAGATTCACGCCTGGAGCAGCAACTGAGACATCTCTCAAAGAGACTCCTGACCATAGAGAATGAATTAAGTACCCTCCGCAGGGATGTGGGTTGGATAAAAAGCAATAAGGAAAGTTCCAACAGAAGTAGGGTAAATTCTCGGAGTCAACGTTCAAATTCCAAGCATTGGAGAGGCGAATCGCGTGAGGGTGTACAAGGACCACGCGAGTGGTGCATATCGCATCGCAAATACGCCGAGTTTGGAAAATGTCAGGAGGGGGGATGCACGTTTCAAAAGTTGAGCGGTCCGTGATGGAAAGGAAGTAGTCTTCCTGTAGCCTGGTCGAAGCTGCCGGAAAACTAATGAAGCCCTTGCTAATAGGAGCCGTAGGGGGGGTTGCGCATGCAAGGCTCCAAGGTATGCATATTCGTGGCATACTGAAATCATCGAAGTTAGGTTCGGAAGCTTCGATGGAAGAGACGCGCGGTAATACAGTCCGTAAATCTGTTAGATTTCGGCTGGCAGGTAATCTTAAAGAGGTTGCTGGTTATAGCAACAATAAGTTCATTATAACTGATGAACTTAGCGGTTTAAATTTCTTAATAGACACGGGTGCAGAGGTGAGCATAGTTCGATCTGTTGTGGTGGAAATTGATAGCCCCACATGCGATTACCAACTATGGGCTGCTAATGGAAGTCCAATTGAGGTTAAGGGAGTTAGAGAATTGTCAGTGACATTGGGGCAGAAATCTCCATTTACGTGGAATTTTCTGGTCGCTGATATAAAGGATAACATCATTGGGATGGACTTTTTGATCCATTTTAATCTCGCTTTAGATCCCAAATCTAGGACCATTGGACAATGCACTGTGATAGTGACTTATGCTGAGACTGGGACCTCAGTAGTTAGGTCAGTGAGACTACCCAGACCCGTCGTCGCCGATGACTTGGCGCGTGTCATCGAGAAACACCTGGCCGTGTTTCTGCCATTCAATGCTAAACACAAGGGTTTAAACACAGGCATAGAACACCAAATCGAGTTGGTGGAGACACTACCTTGTTCGCGCAAGTCTCAACCGTTAGCACAACACAAGCAGCAGGTAGCTATTGAAGAATTTAAGAGGTTGAGAGAAGAAGGAATTTGTAGGCGTTCAAATTCCAACTTTACATCTCCAATAGTGGTTGTTCCCAAACCTGAACCAGGTCAATGGAGGGTTTGTGGTAACTATCGTCTATTGAATTCGGTAACGAAAGGCGATTTGTATCCTCTACCGAACCAGAGTACTTTGCTCAGGGGTATAATGGGGTATGAGGTATACACAACGTTAGATCTGCAGAAAGCGTACTATCAAGTACCTATGGAGGCAGAATCTATACCGCTCACAGCAGTGCAATTCCCTGGGGGAGGATCGCATGAATTCTTATGTATGCCTTTTGGGTTGAAGAATGCAAGTCAGACATTCCAGCGTCTGACAGTGGAAGTTCTTCAAGACTGTTCATTTGCTAGAGTGCATATAGATGACATCATTATATATAGTCAATCAAGGGAGGAACACCGCGAGCATTTGGACATCGTTTTGTCTAAGCTGGAACATTATGGATTGGTAGTGAAACCAGAACAGAGTAGGATTGGTTGCTTTACCGTAAAATATCTTGGACACACCATTTCCAAGGATGGAATCAAGCCCTTGGAAGACAAGGTACAAGCAATCAAGGATGTGCCAGAACCTAGAACTGTAAGCCAGTTGCGTAGATTTTTGGGCATGATTAGCTACTATCGTCGGTTCATACCAGGTTTAGCTGGAATTTTGGGGTCGCTAACTCGACATTTAGTTCGTGAACGGAGCACGATCAAGAAGTCATAACCTATTAATTTCGTCCAAGACGACAAGGAACCATTTCAGAGGGTCAAAGATCTGCAAAGCCAAATAACCACATTAGCACCTGTGGATTGGACTAAGCCGTTTGAGCTGGTCACAGATGCTTCTGATGTAGCCATAGGAGCAGTGTTACATCAACGGGAAAATAGTATAGTCAAGCCGATTGGATTCTATAGTCGGAAACTCCAAGATCGCGAGAAGCGATATGATACGCTTGGAAAGGAGTTACTAGCAGTTTATTCTGCAGTGTTGCATTTTGAGCACTTCTTAGATGGACATCAGTTTATGATATTAACGGATCATAAGCCGTTGTTGAGTATCCTTGGGAAAGCAAATAGACTAAATTATTCTCGGCGGGTGAATTCACAAATAACCCGACTCGCAGAATTTGATTTACCATTAGTCTTATCTCAGGAAAAGATAATGTGGTGGCAGATACTCTCAGTAGACCAGACGTATCAGATGAAGATATGATTCGTTCAGAGTCACTCGTATGCTCTATTGTATCTTCTAATGATTTTGTCCAGCAATTGATGGAAACACAAGGTTCTGATCCTTTAGTAGCTGTGTTGGAAAAGAATCCTGCATATACACGCAGGAAGATTGGAGATAAGTGGTTATTATGTGAAATCTCCAGGAGCCAACCTAGACCTTATGTACCGCTAGAATTAAGGTATAAGGTAATTCAGCAGCTACATGAATTCAGTCATCCTTCCATTAAGGCAAATATCAGAATGGTCACTGATAGATATGTATGGCCAAAGATGTCGAAAGACATAAGAGCCTGGGTAAGGACATGTGTCCTGTGTCAAACTTGTAAAGTTTGGCGTCATACCAAAACTGAAATAAACGATTGGTATACCAGCGGGTCGATTCATGCATGTTCATATTGATATAGTAGAAATGCCTGAGATTTCCGGCCAAAAGTATTTACTCACGATGGTCGATCGGTTCAGTCGTCAGTTTGAGGTAGCAATCCCGAAGGACATGACAGCTCAAAAGGTCTTACTTATGTTCTTGCATAATTGGGTGTCGCGATATGGTGTACTGGTAAGGGTAACTACTGATCGTGGTAGTCAGTTTATGTCTGAACTGTTTATCAGATCATTGAATATAATGGGGATAGAAGTAAGACACACATGTACATATAATCCCAGAGCTA
The DNA here is from genome assembly GCA_029291075.1 of Eudiplozoon nipponicum. Classification (NCBI taxonomy): domain Eukaryota; kingdom Metazoa; phylum Platyhelminthes; class Monogenea; order Mazocraeidea; family Diplozoidae; genus Eudiplozoon; species Eudiplozoon nipponicum. The sequence goes on along the minus strand of JAQBSW010009169.1, from coordinate 17,282 downwards.
ATGTGATGGTTGAGAGACTTCACAGGGAGCTGAAGGCTGCATTACGCTGCACCGGTGGATCCAGTTGGATACATGATTTGCCCATAGTTTTGTTGGCAATGCGAAACAGATACAGAGTTCAGTTAGGAACATCTATAGCAGAACTTGTTTATGGAGAGCCACTGAGGTTACCTGGAGATATTCTAATAGAAACTCCAAGTTGTCTCGATTGGGCCTCTAGTTCAGTAGATTGGTTTGTTGGAGCATTGAGAGATAAAATGAGTCGTTTAGCTCCAACCAAAACTAGAAGTCCAAAGTCCAAATGCTATGTATCTTCAGATTTAAAGCTGGCATCGCATGTATACATAACTAACGAAAACAGACAGAATTGTCTGACTCCATTCTATAAGGGGCCATATAAAGTCAATCATATGACTGAGAAAAATGCATTTATAGAATTAAATGGCACTGTAGAATGTGTAACACTGGATCGCTGTATTCCACAGTTTATTTGGACGGAGGAGGAGACTGAGGAACAGTATTCACCGAAGTATCCAGAAGTTGAAGCGAGATGTGACTCAGAAATTGGTGAGAAAAATGAAGTGTCGAATAAGTATGGTAAAGAAATAAAGATTAAAACCAAGACAACTGAGAATCAAGAACAATGCGATATGAATATGAAATCTGGTGAAGTACCAGCACAACTTGTTGAAACTCGGTCTGGTAGAGTGATCAAGAAACCGAAGAATGAAGACTACATCATGTATGGTTAATCATCTTAAACATGAGGGAGTATGTAGAGGTTAAATTAATTATCGGACAGAAATTAACCTCTCATATAAAAATAAATCAATTTTTATTTTGGACATTGATGTTATTGCTGGTTTCTTAAAACAATATTGTAATTTTTGAAAAATATTGTAAAATTTTTTTGGAAGTTCTTTTGTTCATATTGTCGAAGTTTTGGACTTGTCTTGTGGAAGAAAATGAGAGAGTTTTTGATCTGAGTTTCTGAATTGCATAAGCGGGACACTGCGTGGTTCCATCTCCGATTCTTTGTCAATAAAACTTTGTAATCTTCTCGTCATTTTGTTGTTTTTAATTATCAGCGAAAAGGACCACAAATTTGTTTTGGGTATTTTAAGTTAATACTTGTTTTAAGGTCTCAATCATTCCAGTTCAGTAATTTGTGGATATCAGCGTATCCGGGTAAGCTTACTTAATTAATATAATATATAAATTACAAGTAATTTAATAATATCATGTCTGGTTTATTAAATACTGAGGATACAGAGCAGTTGGCTAGCGGACTTAAGGATTGTAGCTTAAGAGATAGTTCAGAGGAACTTAAATATTCCAAGATAGATGATCATTCCGCATATATGGATTTTCCGGGCCTGGCATCCAAGAGACCCCCTTATGATAGTGTCCTAAGGGCCCCTACACCCGTAACTCCAACGGCACATATGGTCGTGGTTGACTTCTAGACGTTTCGCATAACAACCACTTGCCTTTTGGACAAAACTAACGTAAAGGGATCCGATCCTTGCGCTTCCTCGATTTGACTAACTAAATCATGCACAGAATTATCTTAACTCCTCAATGGACCTTGAAATATCAGCTCGACACCAGCTTCGTTCGGTCTACTAAGTACATCGGCTTCCACATTCTCTTTGCCAGCAATATGAGACACTGTGAAATCGAATTCTGCTAACCGTGTTATTTGGGAATTTACTCTACGAGAGTAATTAAGCCTAGCTGTTTTACCAAGTATGCTGATCAAAGGCTTATGATCAGTCAATAACTTAAACTTATGTCCGTCTAAGTAATGCTCGAAGTGTAGCACTGCGGCATACACTGCTAGAAGCTCTTTACCAAACGTATCATAACGTTTTTCTCGATCATTAAGCTTACGGCTATAAAACCAAATCGGTCTTACTATGTCCTGATCTCTTTGCTGTAGCACTGCCCCTAATGCAACATCTGAGGCATCTGTGATTAGCTCGAAAGGTTTTTCCCAATCTACAGGTGCTAATGTGGTTATATCACTTAACATTTCCTTGGCCTTTTGGAAAATTTCTCGGTCTTCTTGACTCAAGTTTATAGGCCAAGACTTCTTGATCGTGCTCTTTTCACGAGTTAGATGGCTTGTTAACGATCCAAGAATTCCGGCTAGACCTGGAATGAATCGACGATAATAGCTAATCATGCCCAAGAACCTTCGCAACTTGCGTACGGTTCAGGGTTCCGTTACGTCCTTTATAGTTTGGATCTTATCTTCCAAAGGTTTAATTCCGTCTTTGGAAAGTATATGACCAAGGTATTTAACTGAAGAGCAACCTATATTACTCTTATTAGGTTTGACCACTAATCCATATTGTTCCAGCCTGGTCAAAACGTTTCCAAATGCGTACGATGTTCATTTCGTGAGCGACTGAAAATAATTATGTCGTCTATATATACTCTCGCAAATGGACAATTCTGAAGGATTTCTTCAGCCAAACGCTAGAATGTCTGACTGGCATTTTTCAAACCAAAAGGAATTCGAAGAAATTCATGCGATCCCCCTCCTGAAAATCTGACTGCGGTGAGTGGTATCGAACTTTCCTCCATTGGTATCTGATAGTACGCTTTCTAGAGATCTAAAGTTGAATAAACCTCATATCCTATTATATCTTGGAGTAAAGTACTCTGGTTATGGAGAGAATAAGAATCACCCTTTGTCACTGAGTTTAATAGACGATAATTTCCACAAACCTTCCATTGACCCGGTTCAGGTTTGGGAACTACCACTATTGGGGAAGCAAAATTGGAATTTGACCTTCTACAAATCCCCTCTTTGCGCAATTGGCGAAATTCTGACAAAGCAACATGTTGCTTGTGTTGTGCCAATAGTTGAGCCTTTGGCGAACAAGGTAATGGAACCACCAATTCTATTTGTTGTTCTACTCCTGTCTTCAATCCTATCCTTTTGGTACTGAAAGGCTAAAACACTGCCAGGTGCTTCTCAATGATATCGGCAAAGTAAGGTGCGACCGTTGGACGGGGTAAAAGAACTGTTCTAATTGCCGATGTGTTAGACTCAGTATGTGTTGACATCCCTACGCCTTCTGCGATTGTCCTAGCTTTGGGGTCTAATTTCAGTTTGAAATGTGTCAAGAAACCCAGGCCAATGATGTGGTCCTTGACATCGGCTACGAGAAAATTCCATCTAAAGGAAGATTTCTGGCCTAACGTCACCGACATTTCTTTCATCCCTTTGACTCCTATCAGACTACCGTTAGCGGTTCATAGATGATAATCAAAGGGAGGGAATCTGCTTCAACCACGTCTGACCCAACTATACTTACCTCAGCACCCGTATCGATGAGAAATTCTAATCCAGATAATTCATCTTTAATAATGAATTTGTTGCTGGATAATCTGGCAATGTTTTCCAGATCTCCGCTTAGTAAGAATCGGACTCTCTTGCCTTCTGTATCGGTGCTAACTGGTCCTGTCGCATTTTTAACCTTTGCCTTCAGTATGCCTTTTAAAGGAACATATGGGAGCATTTGCAATGGAACCCCCCTACGGCTCCTACTAGCGGGGGTTTTATCCTTTTCCCGGTGATGGATGTCTCTCTACCGGTTTAGTGCTTCCTTTCAATATGGGTCCACCTAATCGTGGGTATATACAATTCTCACCTTCGCAATTTGCACTTCGTCCATATTCGCAATGTGCCTTACACAATCCGCGTGGCCCTTCGAAGCGTTGACGCGAGTGACTCCCTCGACGTCTAGTATATTTATCCTGACGCTGAAGTTGCGGAATGTCTCGACGTATACTAGCAACTTCTCTACATCAGTAACGCAAGGTTTCTTGTATAGTCAGGTTGGTTTCGGCATCTGCCCTGATTGGCTGCACCATAATAGAATCTGCTCTTTCAGCATGTACTTGTGGTTCCTGCTGTTTATACACACCGTTTAACCCTCTGAGTTTTTTTGGCCAATCAGTGTTCATAGTTTCAAATACTTCCAATGTGGTACTAAGCCTAGGTGGTAGCTTAGCTGTAAAAATAGAATTTACCACATCTCTGGATATATTCAATCTGGAAGCTTTTTTGCAAAGGCGTTCGTAAAACTCTGACGGAAGTTGACGCCCCATTTTTCCTAAGCGTAATAATTTGCACATTTGTGCTTATCTTCCAGGCTGATATCTCTGTTAAATTTCAGCCATTAATAACTCAAACAAATTTCTGTCTCTGAAATTTTCCAAGGCATTTCGGAAATTTTCAGACAGTGCCATCCATGCTGCAACAAATTTCTCCATAGGGTTTACGATATCATAAGCACTAAAAATCATTTGGACATCTCCGATACAACTTGAATGTTTTTTCAGATTTATACTGCGGTAGACTTAATATTCTTGGACTGGCGCGGTCGCCAAATTTTGTAGAGGCTCCTAACCTATTCGTGTCTGAGAACCCCATAGATGCCAGATCGTGTTCAGTCCTATTATAAGCAGTAGAATCTGATAAGCTTGTATTTTCATTCACATCTGCTAAATTCATACCTGCCATGTCTTGCGCTAACTTGCTAGTGTCCTCAAATTTAAGATGAGCTTCCATATCGATCGAATTTAATTATTAAATTGACACTTAATGTTAGGAAATCGGGATGTGAAACCTTTCGCGTTACAAAACACCCAAACAAATAATCTGGAAAGAAATAAACGAAAAAAACAGAATTATTAAATTACCTGTTCCAGAAAGTCCCCAAATGCGTGCATCAATAAAAAATATAAGACACTGTTAGCAGGCGCATATTGTAGAAATCGATCAAACTTTAAATGAAGAAAAATGAAACAATTGCAGCAGGCCGAGGAAGATACAACCAATCGAGGACAGTAATGCTCGAAAACTGAAAATGGCGCACAATTCAAAGTCAAGTATTTAAACAAAGAAAGTTCTGGAAAATAAATAAATAAATTCTTTTTAAATAAAATTCGTTTCAATCAGCCAAGGTGGTTTAAATTTATCAGTTAATGTCACTTTAATTTTGGCGGAGGAATTATCTTCCTCCACATGTTATAACTTTAAGTGATTTTGATATCAAACTATTTATTTGTATGCACATGCTTCTATTATATAAATAATAATTAAGTAATAATAATTTTTTAAATTATTCGGAAATGTAGGCCATCTGGCCCAACAGTTCAGATGACAAGATACAATTCAAAAGTATGGATTTGTAAAGATAAATGAAATAATAACTATCAAAATATTCAATTATATGTTTGATGGGAGTTGTGAAAGTGAAGTGCTTTCATCAACTTCATATTATTTCGTTCTTATGATAAACATATGTCAATTGACTAGGTAAGAATCGACTAGAGTAAGGCTTGTGAAGTGTCAGAATATCAATGTCGAGTGCAGGATTTGCTGCCTTCTGTTGAATTAATTTAAGTCTTTGTTTGAAGACGAGGAAGAACCAGCTTCAGACATCGATCGTTGGAATTTTTGTCGTAATTTTCGAGGTTATATAATGTAGGATTGACTAGTATAAAGTCGACTGGCTAAAAGTTTCTCAAGAGTCAAAATATCAGTGACGAGTGCAGGATACATTGCCTTCATTTGAACAAAATTAAGACGATTGGAAGGCGAAGAAGAACCAGCCTTAGATTTTGACCGTCAGATTTCTTATTCAAAATTTTCGACTTTCTGATATTGAGCTGAAATAAAATGAGGAGAATTAGCAAAACAAATTATGGCAGGGTAATTCGTAATTTTGAGCAGCAAACAGAAATCCTAAATAGTCAGTATTGGAATGCCCATATGTGACGTTTTAACCTTAAGCGGGTTGTCTAATTTGGATACTAGGCAAGAAGAAACTTAACGATCCAAAGCTTGTTAAAAGTTTAGGGATAAAAAGAGTATTGCGGGTGAAGAAGGAATTAATTGCGCTTCAAATAAGAGTTCTCGCATAAGAATTTGTTAAACAATTGTATGTAATTTGCCTTCTTAATCTCGTGCTGGGGTAGGAATTTTGTTTCTGTAGGCAGTACGTTATAAACACTTGTCACTTTGGAAAAGAGATATATTTTGTTAAATATTTTGGGAGTATGGTTGAATCGAATTGATAAGTTGCTATTGCGCATGGCGTGGAGTGACTTGGGTGAGCAAATTTTGATAGCGAAAGGAAAGTTGAGATCTTATGAATGAACGAGATGACTCGTAAGTGTCGGGTTAACCATAACGAGAGAAGATTTGCCTGGAGCAGTCGCCCTCGATAGTTTTGGTTGAGAAAAAGGACACGCTTTAAAAGTCTAAAAGCGATTTGTTCAAAAGCGTAAGAGAAGGCAATTAAATTCGCTAGCATACAAGATGTGTGGTAGGACATAGGCTTTAAATAATGTGCGTTGCAGAGCGGAGTTGTGTCTTGAAGCAGATCAAACGGGCCCATTTGAAGAGTTTGGAGGTAATTTGAGATAGATAAGCCTAATGATTTAGGTAAACAGATCCTAAGGTGCCTGATCGAGCCAAGTATTTCAATATCAAGGAGCAAATTTGCGGTCGGGAGAGATTGTAACGTGCCAGAAGTAAGTTTAATCAAGTAGTCATATAGGGATTTGGTTTAAAAACGATTCTGCTATACCGAGAGTGCTATCAAGATAAAAGTTTAGTGACTAGAGATGCGGTAGAGTTGGATGATCCTCGATTACTGAATACTTTTACCATGTCGTCTTCGTTTTTTAACAGTTTGAACGAGTTGTCTTCAACCTGCACCTGTGCGAGTGTTAGTTTGAATAATATAGGACAAATACTGACCCCTGAGGGACTCCAGTTTGTAAAAAAGCTCACCTCGAGTGACTATTTCCGAATTTTATATTTGGGTAACGATTTCGAATGTAGTAACTAATAAGTTAAACGACGCTCCGCAAATATCATTGCTCAATAAGGATAATTCAATTGCCGAGAACAATATGGAATCGAAAGCCTTAGAGATATTTAGAAAGTAAAGAGTGAATTAATGACCTTTGGAAATTGAACAGTAATAGTGGTTAAGTAAACTGGCTAAGTTGGTGAAAGAAGATCGCCCATTCAAGAAACCATGTTGATCAGCAATAAGGCAGAATCTATCTCGAGATTTAATAAAGGGATAGATTAAGTTATATATGCTACTGTCTTAGATTTAAGTGAAAGCAAGGACAAAATTATTGAGCAGAGATCTTTGAATGAGTAGGTCGACAAAGTGCCACTTTTTGAGATAAGGAAGATAATCGAGTTGAGTCATTCCGGGGAAAGATAGGTGGTTTCGAGACATTTGTTGATAAAGTCGGAAATCAGAGTAAAATGGTTTCAACCTAGAAGAGCAGTTATGCCGATAGAGACACCATATTAATCATATTGATGTTTAGATTTAATCATTTGATTGCTCGAACGACTATGGTCGGTTAAATATTGAGCCAATTCAGATTTTCAGTGTTACCATTTTAAACCATATAAACAGCTAGAGTTGAAATGGAATAAGAATCTTTCAAGACAGAGAAGTTTATGTTTGTGATTTTGGACTTACATAACAGTTGGTTTTTTATTATAGCCAATTTTGAACGGTAGTTGCGTGCTATTTGAATGCGTCTTTTGATGCCGAGCGCTTGTTTGTTGATGAATTGTTTAATAATCTCATCAATACGTGAGAGCAAAAGCAATTGACAAGTTGCGTAATGTAGAATTTCGTGCAAGGTTGTCGCGCGCTTTCCTATAAATTGCTCAACTTGTTTGTCGTGTGTATATAATAAATAGAGGTGGCAGAAGCCAATAGGGAAAGCACAAAGAAATGTTTTCTGGGATGATTTAATCTTTCTAATTAACTAAATTACAGATTCGGCTAAACTCTTTCCAATCAATGTATCGTCTTGATTCAGATAAAATAGAATTAAGAGAGGACAATTGACAGTGGTCTATATTAGGAAAGATCTCCCGATTTTAAGCATTGGTTTTTTAATTTTTGGAGAGGATGAAGTTGCGTTGATAGTTTTCCGGAGTAGGAAAATGCACAAATTGATTCAGTAAGTTTTTTGCAAAGAGCTGAAGCAGAGGATGAGTTTCTGCTTTCAAATTGTGCCAGTTTGTCAAGGGAAGATTAAGGCATCCCACAACGATATATTGATTCGAAAGTTGAGATAAAAAAGGCATAAGTTGTGCCCAGTGAGTGTCGTCAAATATTGAGACATTCAGAGGACTATAGGCAAGGCAAACAGATAGGCTATGATCTAGAATCATTAACTGAAATGAAAAGAATTCCAGTCCCAGTGAGTCAGATGTAATCAAGCGTTTATTTTTAAGAGAGAATCACTATCCTGGGTGGCATTGTTAAAGCTGAAAGAAATGGAGATTGTAGTGGATGAATTGTTAGCCCGCGGAGCCATTGGGTTTTTATGTTAAGACGGTTTCTGAATCATTGCACTGCTCAAGATATTGGTGGACGTAAGGGTGTCGGACTGAGGCTGGAGACTGGAAGAAGGGGTCCTTGGTGGGAGTTATTACGCGGCGAAAGTGGCCGCAATGACGCGGTATGGCTTGGATTTGTTCGATGGATGTTGAAGAATCGCTGAATGTGCTAGTGGTTAGAGAGTGCCCTTCAAAAAGGGACGTGCTTAGAATTATAGGGCCAAAGGAAGGAGCGTCATCGAAGATGCCTCCGATCAACTATCGGCGTTATTTAGTATTACTCCAGCCAGAGTAAGCTGCTCTACTTTCGGAAGAGAATACGGTGACTGGCAGGGAAATTGTCGCTTGTTCAACTTTCTGATGTAGCAAGGTGTAATCACGCTTTAATTTGACTTTGCCTTTTGATATTAAGAGTAATCTAGATTTTAGCAGTTCAAGCTCATCGTTGGATAGTCTTTTGTGAAAGGAAAGCAACAAAGCACGACGTTTTCCAGTAGTGCTATTTTTTGGTGATAAAAATTGTCTCCCAATTGTTTGATCAAATCTGAGGCCAGATTATCTTTTGAGAGTGGAGATTGGGGGACCAGAGAAATAGGTTGCGTTTGCTGTGATTGCACAGAGCAACCTCTCTCGCAACTTCAATAATAAAATCATCGGCCTGATGCAACAGGTGGGCCTGCCTGGTGGAAATAGAGAGTTTCCCAGTCAATGCTCCAAACTAACTATCGACATCTGCCATTTGTTGCTGGAGATAAGCGTGTTTGGATAAAAACTTCTTAGTTATGATAGGGGTGGTAGAAGCTGACAGCAAAATCTTGATCATGATTCAGCATTGTTGTAACAATTCAGATATATTTGAAATTCAGGCGAGAAAGAATTTAAAGAAAAAGTATGATGAAATTAATAATAAATCCATTAAATATAAATGGAAATTCCAAATGTAAAAAGTTTCACAGATATGAGATCAGACGACAAATATAGAAAATCAAAAATTAAATACAAACCCAATCTCAGTTCAAAGTGAATGATATTCATGATCAAAATAACTTAAACTGTTGCTCTGTGCCAAGTATTGTTTGATATTCGAATCGATATTAAATTTTGATTTCGTAATTTGTCCGACAGTATATATCTATCTGGATCATATATCTTTCTTCTATTTTACATATCGCATGTTATTTTACTTCTATGTTAAATACTTCTGTATTATTCTAATCAATTGTAACGGCTCACTTTAATTCGCCGTCATATTGCAAAAATATAGTTAAAATTTCATTACGTGGTACCAATTAAAATAAGCGCAATTTGACGTTGACCAACGGCGTGCGACCTTGCGCCTGCACAAGCATATAAGCACGGTGTATTTACCATGCCACACACTTGATTCTTCTGCTCTACGCGTTACGGTTAATTGTTTTCGCTTTCTCTACTTGACTGTCTATCTACACTGACTTCTGGACTTGTGTTTATCACGCTTTTTCATCTCGTCGCTTAGACTTCAGTCACGCCAATCTTCTTGTTGCAGCACAACTAGTCATACGTAATCGATTATCTAATAATCGGACTTCTACGTGTGCCAGCCACCATGGTTTTGCCGCAGATCTTCAACAAGACAATTATGAGCCTTTGAACAGCAACACACTTCTCCGGTTTCAAAGACTCTACTTATTCCAGTGTATCTACACGAAGGAACACCAGCTAACAATCCGGAGCACACAACAAGTGTCATGAAATACTTGTAGACACTGCAACACTACTTAACTTTCACGGCATTTGCCAGTGAACGCAATCACGGTCCTGATAAGGGCCACTCAAAGTAACTTCTCCCATTATCTACGGATTTGTCTTTTTCTTGTAATGTCGCACGGCGTTTACTTGAAGCCGGGGCCTTTACACAATAGTCGATGTGTTGCAGATAACACTGTAAACGCCCCCACCTTCACGTAAATGCCGTACGACGTTACAAAGTCATTTAGAGTGCCATAAATACTAAGTTATTACTGTTGGGGGCCCTTAACAGGGCCGGTCTTGCGTTCTCTTGCAAATGCCGTTAAGGTCCGTTAGTATAGCGGTGTCTAGAATTACTCCTAGACTCTTGAGACCAGCTCGGTTTGACTTGGGTTGTGGTTCCTTCTGTTGTGGCGTTGAAATCTCGCTGAATAAACTCGTTGAAGTTCTGCAGTAATTGGCTTGTCTCTCTAGTTGTACAGAAACAAGATTGGCGTGACTGCGATTGCCTTTGTGTGGGATGCAAGCCCCAAAAATAGCGTAAGTGAAAGGTAGCAGACAGCACGTCGGAGAAACGCACAGCAGAGGGCATACGCGACAACTGATTTGCATGGTAAATTCGCAGTGCATAAATAGCCTTATATGGCTACTTGCACACTATTGGTTAACGGCAAGTTTCGTTTTTTTCTCATTGGTGCAGCGTAAATAGAATTGAATTTAATTTAAACAATATGTCGATAATTGCCTTGTGACGTTACAACACTATTTACTTAATATTCAGGTCGGATTACATCCTTCCGAATTTGTCTTCTGGCAAAAAATGAAATTGTGCATTGCATTTGTGTAACGACACAAATTAATTGCCGACATATTGCGTAAATTAAATTCAATTTGATTTACGTTGCACAAATGAGAAAAAAGCGAAACTTGTCGTTAACCAATAATGTGCAAGTAGACTGTGGCATGGCTATTTAAGCACCGCAAATTTACCATGCAGTTTAGTTGTCGCATTTGCCTTCTGCTTTGCGTTACGTGTGCGTGCTGTCGGCTGTCATCACCTACGCTGGTTATTGGATTGTCTTCACCAACAATTGGCAACATCAGTGTCACCTATCTTGTTGCTGTACAACCAGCGAGACGAGCCAATTAATGCAGAACTTCAACGAAGTTTCCACATCAAAATAACAACGCAACAACAGAAGGAACCACAGCCCAAGTCAACCCAAGGCTCTAGGACATCTTCACACTGAAGGATTTTTCTCGGCATTTGCCGAAGTATGCACGACAAGCCCTGTTAAGGACCCCCTATCAGTACATAACACTATATTTATGGAACTTTAACCGAGTTAGTAACGTCTTACGGCATTTACTTGAAGCTGGGGCGCTTACAAAATTGGCGACTGCGCCAGGATACTGAGTACTGTACCGTTTTTTGGTATAAATAAAATAGACTTTCTTTTCATTTTTTTGGATAAAAATAGATTAACATTTGCGTATACGTCTTCTTTACTCTGGTCGTGGTTTTCTGGGAATTATGTTGGCTTTATATTTTCTCTCTAAAGTCGTGGTCTTCTGGCGATGTTGTTGGGTATACATTTTATTTTTAAAGTCATGGTTTGCTTGGAATTTTTTGTGGTATATGTGTTCTCTTTAAATTCGTGGCCTTCTGGCGAATTTTTTTCCGGTATATGCTTTTTTCAACTTGCCTACGTACAAAACTGCACCGTACGTACTCCACAGGCTCAATTGCGGAAAATTTTAATTTTTTGAAACAGTTACTTGACGTGTTTTGTGAAGGAACTAATTCATCTGTGTTCTGCGCTCATTCAACTGCTGAAGACTATTTCAACTGTGGAAACTGTTAGTGAGTAAGCGTTTCGTTAAAGTATATTTATACATTTTCATATTGCTTATAAATTTATGCTTTTAAGATCCCGTAAGATTGTTAGAATTTCAGGTCCAAATTTAGATATTGATGTTCCTGTTTGGGATGAAGATAGTGAACTATTCTTTATGCACGTAGACTCCGCTTTCTCCCCGTTTCCTGATTATGACAGTCATCAAAAACTGTCAAAGGTTTTTGCTAAACTACCTTCTGAATTGCAGCGAAGGATTTATCCTAAGCTTGAGGCCATTAGGAAGCTACCTAATCCCATTTTGGGCCTACAAATCGAAGTAAAATCCTTGCTTGGACTGACAGAAACTGAGCAGATAATAAATAAATATGCGCAGTTAGACATGCCAAACCTTGGCCCGATCGAAATTTTGAGGTAATTACGGAAACGTTGGTATAAAACCAATATTTCTGACCATGAGGCTAAGGTTTTTTATTAACAATCTTCTACATACATTAAAATTATTTGCCATACAGCTTCCCAACACGCTCTCTATAGATGACTAATCTGAGGGATGTGAGTTAGAATATAGGGTTTTCGAACCCAAGGTGAATTTGTCATCCTTTTGTTCACCCCCGCAAGATGATAGGCTCTCCTTATTAGTGAGGACAGTGGCGAACATTGCTAAAGTTCTAGAAGGATTGGCCATAACGAAATCCGAGCTAAATCAAGTGAATGCTCGACCAAAATTCTTTCCTAAACATAATTATAACGGTAGGCGGCGATCAAGATCCCCGCAATACTTTAACGAAAAATTTCCGAATGAGTGCCAATTTCCACAGTTGACGGAAAGGACAACAGACCACAGGCGCAAGGGTGCATCAGGATCGGGAAACGTCTGGCGCAGGAAGTAGAAGACCGTACTTTCTGCGCATCAATGGCATCAACGGCGCCACAGAGAAGAAACCAATTACAATCCGACATCCCTGTCGACTCTTTTGGTCCACGCCGAATTTTTTACATAGAGAGCCAAACGGACAACGCCGGTCGGAATCACCAGCCTACTTGTTTGCATGATCCGGCCAAACAGCCCAGCGAGCTTCTGCACCTTCTTGATTTCAAAACTGGCGAAGAATTCATCGTAGACACAGGTGCAGTTCTCTCAGTTCCCATGGGTGATTCAATGGCTGAGATGTCGCTAGGCGTTCTTTTCGCAACAGCTACAGGCGAGCCTATACCAACTTATGGCTGCCGGTACCGCACACTCAACATATGTCTACGACGTGAATTTTCTCACAACTTCATCATTGCCCAGGTCTCACATAATATAATAGGCCTTGATTTCCTTCTGAAATTTTGGCTCATTGTTGATCTTGCCAATCGAAAGATAATCGACCCCTCCACCGGACTTGAGCAAAGTTTTTGGACACTTGCCTCCGAGCGTTTGGAGTTATAGGTCATTCAGTCAACCCCAGTGCATCATTCAGCAGAGATATTAGCAGCTCTTCAAAAATACAAGTCGCTTTTCGATCTTAACAAGTCAGAGCTACGAGTCTCCAACACGATGCACCATATCGTCACAGAAGGACAACCTATTGCACTCAAGAAGCGACCACTGGCTCCTGCTAAGCTGAAAGCTGTCCAAGAAGAATTCTCAAGGCTTTTGGAAGAGGGAATCATCAGACCATCTAAATGTTCATGGGCGTCACCACTGCACTTAGTTTCCAAATCAAACGGATCGTACAGTGCCTGCGGAGACTACCGTAAGCTAAATTCAGTGATAAAATCTTATGCATATCATATTCCAAATATTAACACCTTACTTGAAAAACTCAACGGCAGCAATTTCGTTTCAGTGATTGACCTCAGACAAGCCTACCATCACATTCCGGTAGCACCAGAGAGAATCGAGAAAACTGCAGTCATCACTCCATTTGGCCTTTTTGAATATCTTTACATGCCTTTTGGACTCAAGTGTGCTACTCAGACATTTCAAAGATTCATGGACAACATACTTCGCGACGACTCTGCTTATTGTATGTCATATCTCGATGACATTATGGTATTCAGTCCAGATCTAGAATCTCATGCGAAGCATCTACGAAATGTCCTCTCACGCTTATCCAACCACGGACTCAAGATCAACTGTGACAAGATGCAGATTACAACTACATCCGTGGACTTCTTAGGGCATCGTATCACGGCCCATGGTATTCAACCGTTGCCGTCAAAAACGAACTCAATCAAGAATATCAAGTCACCAAGGACTGTTAGCGAGTTGCAGAAAATCCTGGGAGTACTAAACTATTATAGCAATTTCCTTCCGGGCCTTCTAAGACAACTTTATCCTTTTTGCAGGCACCTGCGGAACCGAAAAGGACTTAGCAAGAATTCCATCATTGCTTGGTCATCCGAAGACGAGGAATTACTTCGACTTGCCATCAACTCGTTGGCAAATGCCACAATGCTAACGCATCCAGATTTCGAAAAGCCATTTCTACTCACGACAGATGCTTCTGAATTCTTTATTGGAGCCACTTTGGGACAAGAGATTGACGGAGTTCGGAAGCCTATCAGTTTCAACTCGCGTATACTCCAAGCAGTAGAAACAAGGTACGACACTTTCGGCCGAGAACTTCTCGCCATCCACGACGCAGTGCGCCATTTTATCAGCATCAATGGCAGTAGCAGATTTGTTGTTTTCACAGATCATGCACCACTAGTTAGCGCACTTCGAAACGCAACTTCATCTATCGCCAAGTACCCTGCCAGAGTGGAAAGACAGTTTTCACGTCTAAGCGAATGGCAATTTGACGTCTTTCACGTCAAGGGCAAACAGAACTTCATTGCAGATGCCCTTTCCAGGCCAGACGTCTCTCTACAACCACCTTCGACGTCGCCATTCACTGTCAACTCCGTGACACTCAGTGAACCTGCACTAACGCCAACCCTCCTGCGAACGGAACAACGCGGTGACATTCACATTCAAAGATCAATAGCCCGTCACCCAACCAAGTTTATATGCCGTCTGTGGGAAGGCTTACCAATTGTTTACTTCACGGGTACGCAGCCCAACAAGCCAGTTCTGCCGACCAGCATTCAGAGAAACGTTTTCGATTCAATTCACTCAATTTCTCACCCAGGAAGCCAAGCGACTGTCAGACTTCTTACAGATCGTTTCTGGGGTCACAGACTTAGGCAGAATGTTAAACGATGGATCTCAGAGTGTGCAATTTGTCAGAAAAACAAGATCACACGACACACTCGTTCTAAGTTGCAACATTTTCGATCTACTTCTCGCCTAGCCATCGTCCACATCGACATAGTTCATCTGACAAGGTTCAAGGCTTCAGCTACCTTCTAACTATGATCGATAGATGTACACGGTGGCCTGCGGCATTACCTTTTGGCACCATTTCTGAAGACGAAGTAACTAACGGTTTTATCTCTGCATGGATATAAAATTATGGTGCTCCAAATGAGGTCATCACGGATAGAGGCACTTGCTTCTCATCTGATCGTTTCAAAAAAACCTTGCGGTGCATGGGATGCACCTTACGTCAGACGACTGCCTACCATCCCCAAGCTAACGGTATGGTAGAGAGAATGCATAGGGAACTCAAAGCTGCTTTAGCATACTCGTCCATTAATGGCAACTGGGTCGATGCACTACCTTTAGTTCTGCTTGCCATGCGTTCCCGTACTCGTGAATCCATTAAAACGTCTGCGTCACAACTCTTGTATGGCATGGATTTACGCCTGCCTAGTCAGCTCCCACGTCTACTACCGGCACAAGATGACCCACAAGACGAAGCTTCCCGTCTTCGACTTCATTTCGGTAACATGTCTGAACAGCAGCAGAGACATACGCCTCGTCCAGTCTTCGTTCACCCACAGCTCCACAGCTGCAAGAGATTACTCGTTCGCAACGACAATGCTGTTGCACCACTACAACCAAAGTATCGCGGTCCTTACCCGATTTTGCTCAGACAACCAAAATACTTCATTATTATGCAAGGCGCTACACCGACATCAGTAAGCATAGACAGGTTGAAACCGTTTATCAAACCGCCTGATCCTGAGAGCGTTCAACCTTCTACACACGTCTCAGGCTCCGTCTGCCCACAATCTCAATAGCCTGCTTTGTATAACGCGTAATTGATTTTTTTAACATTAACATTACGTATCAAAATTTTTTAACCTTACGTTATTTTTCGCATTTGTCTCACGTGGCATAACCAGTTGTTCTTAGCTAACAATTGTGTAGCATTTTTGAACAGTTCTTTGGTATTATGCCATCTCTGAGGCAATGTTCGTGTACATATTTTTTATGCAGTTACCTTTGATTTTAATGTATATATTTTTACATTATAATGTATTTCTCACACATGACATCACACTGCCTATTTTGGTATGACCAACTACTTGGAGCTAACGCTTTCGTGTAGCAACACTAAGTAGTTATCAGCTTCATATCATGGCACAGGCTACTTTCAATGCATATCTCAACTTCATCAATTGCACAAAGACCACTCTACAAATATCATGACCACAACGTCAAGCACACATTCTATCTCCTTTGGTCGGATACAAAAGCATTGACGACAATCCAGCCTGCCTAGGTTTTAACTTAAACCTGGCAACTTCAGAGGCGATTTACCTCGGAATCTTCACGTTGTGGCTCCCAAATCTTACACTGCTCTATTTTGCCTCGCGCGGTATGACCGACCACTAGAGCTAACAATTTTTGTAGCATTTCCTAGTAGTTACTTGGCATCATATCATTGTTGAAGCAACCAACAAGCATACTTAAGCCCAGCATTTATGGTACATTATTTGTTTTGCTTAACTTGGTTCGAACTCTGTCGTGCATATCTTATCTAGCCTCGCAGAAAGGATTTTTTTTCTTTTCTTCAGAGAGGAAAGTGTTGTAACGACACAAATAAATTGCCGACATATTGCGTAAATTAAAAACAATTTGATTTACGTTGCACCAATGAGAAAAAAGCGAAACTTGCCGTTAACCAATAGTGTGCAATTAGACATATATTACTATGGCATGGCTATTTAAGCACGGCAAATATACCATGCAGTTCAGTTGTCGCGTTTGCTTTCTGCTTTGCGTTACGTGTGCGTGCGGTCGGCTGTCATCCTCAAGGCTGATTATTGGATTGTCTTCACCAAAAATTGGCGACATCAGTGACACCTATCTTGTTGCTGTACAACCAAAGAGACGAGCCAATTAATGCAGAACTTCAACGAAGTTACCAAATCGAGATTACAACGCAACAACAGAAAGAACCACGCCC